>JAXDDX010000082.1:2142500-2229894 GCA_034670405.1 Hoplostethus atlanticus | reverse complement strand
TGCATTGCAAGAAAAAACTGATGTTCAATAGCATTGCCGTTGTGATTTGAACTGATCAACTTTCGCATGTCGATGACTGTATACTCTCGATTTATAGCAACGCTGAGCAACCCAGGTTATTATTTGTCGTCTTCCTGTGCAAAACATACCATTCTATTGTCCCTTTTTTCCTCTGTTTGTTTGAGAGGCACCGTTCATCGGCAACATATTGTCTGACCCTTCCTCTTAGCCTTGCCTATTTGTCGTCCATTATTTGTATGAGCTCTTGTTTATTGGCTCTTGTTTATTTGATACACTTATTTGTCTTAGCTCTTGCTCATTTGATTTTCTTATTTGTATCTTTTTTTTTTTTTAAGAAAAGTAGGTAGCTAACTTATTGCACTTTTACCTTAGCGCTAGTCATGCTCTTAGTTGCTTGTTTAGGAAGGAAATGCACTTATGATTTCTGGTGACTAGTAGTTCTCTTGCCTACCTATGTTGAATGCACTTATTGTAAGTCGCTTTGGATAAAAGCGTCTGCTAAATGCCTGTAATGTAATGTAATGTACAGTCACAACATTACATATTTTCAGAATCTTCCAGAATATGTCTCCTTTCCAAAAATGCGTCACTACTGTAACAGAAAGAAAATATGAGATTAAATGAGTAAAAATTATCTTTATTTTTACAATAAATTTTACCATTGTAATAAACAATCTTAAACATTTAAAATGCAAATTATAGTAATTAAGAATTAATATTTAATCAAATTTCAAATTGAATTTATAAATCAATAGTACCTTTATTTATTTGTGAAATACACAAAATTGATTGATTGATATTACTTCACTTATTGAAGCACATTAAAAATAAAAAAAATAAAAATATATATATATATATATATATGTCAGGTGTTGCCATAGTGACCACACTGTTAGGGTAGTGACTAGTCTGTTGAACAGAGTTGTTAATCAGTTCAACTGTTAAACAGACATTACTTATCATCAATTATGTGATCACAGCAGCCATAAAAAATAGGGTTATAAAAAAGGCTTAGTCCAATTCTTCATTGAAACCCCTCAGGGGTAGTGTTTTGAGGTGATATACACAGAAAGCCTTCCGTTTAAATAAATGATTATCAATATCTCAATATCCCCTCTACTGGTAATATGACATGCTCTATTCCTACATAACATAAAGAGGACACATTGTGTTTGGCCTGGGCAAATTGTACTGCTTATGTTGCTTTTGTGATCCTTATTTTGAGAACTGTAAAGAATAACTTACAAAAAAAATGTTTCATATTTCATGTGAGTATAGATATGGATGTCCTGAGAAGGAATTCAGTGGAACTGTAATGAACTTATGGCGAATTATGATTTTATTAAAGGTTAAAGATTGGAAATATTACCGAGAGAATGCACCACAATGAGCCTATGGGTGACTTTAAGTCGATATTTCTCTCAAATGGTACAGTAAAAAAGTTTCATATTTCATATAGGCATAGATGTGGATGTCCTTAGTAGGAATACAGTGGAACTGTAAAGAACTTATGGCAAATTATGATTTTATTAAAGGTTAAAGATTGGACATTTAACCGAGAGAATGCACCACAATGAGGCTATGGGTGACTTTAAGTTCGCTCCTCTTCAATACAAGAGATAGGAGCTTGGTGGGGCGCAGGAAAACTGCGCCCCAACAGCATTTATCTGAATGCTGCTGATTTACACACCACCAACCACTGGTTGGCAGCAGAGAGCGAGTGGCTCGTGGTACATCTGACATAAAATGCGCCAGAATGAGACAATATACTCGGTCGTTTTCAAGGAGCTGGTTTAGCATTGATTGCAACTTTTCAGACTACCCTAGCAACTTTTTTTTCAAAAAGCACCTAGCAACAAATTTAGCTACTTTTAAAATTTATTTGGAAACTTTTAGCAACTTTTGAAAAGTGACTCAAACGCTAAAATGCACGCATTTTCCCTCTAAATGACACAAAACGATTTTCTCTGTCACACACTCAGTCACAACAACACACGGTCTGTCTGCCCGGCTGCAAAAGTGCATTGTGAGTTACGTCAGCAGTAGTGACGGCTCAGCTCAATAGAGAGGCAGACAGTCACAGGCAGTAGCAGCAATCATTGTTGGCTGACTGCAGCAGCAGTAGCATGCGTTTGATGAGACAAACGATGGGCTTGTTTTTTTTGGTCAAATCATTTAAACACATTCAGTTCAGAGTACAATTGTTTGGTTAGGAAGTCACGATTAAAAAAAAAAATTTAGAATTTAGAATTTCCTCCGCACAGTAGCATTAACAATCTGAAAAGGGCTAAGCCTTCAGTAACGTTACTACATGCTAGTGCACTCACTCACTGCAGACGAAAATCAAGCTAGTCTTGAAAAAGGTTTTCAACATTTGATTTAAAGACATATATGTATTTCTCTGGTGGCTTGTTTGCTAAACTTACTTGATACGTTTAAATAGTTCAACAACCACAGTTAAAACCCAATGAATATAGTTGGTCACGAATGTTTGATCTTGAACAGAACTTACATCAACCAACATGTCTCAATCAAAATTGTACAGCCAGAAGTACAGAAAGGAGTGGGAGTCTGTACCTGAATTTAAAGGGTGGCTGAAGCCAGTAATTGGGGATGATTGTAGGGCATACTGTGCGTACTGCAAATCAGATATGCTTGCAAAAATGTATGACATCAAAAAACATTGTGCTACAGCAAAGCATATAAATAAATCAAAACCGTACAACCCCGCAACGCAGTCTACATTACCACAGTTGGTTAAGAAAGTGGATAACTGCAAAAGCGCAGAAGCTACTATGGCAATGGCCATTGCGGAGCATTGTTTGCTGCTAGCATGCGACCATTTAGGTATGGCTTGCAAAGCTGCCTTTTCAGATTCTGTGGCAGCAACAAACTTCCAAATGCACCGCACCAAGTGCACAGAAATGATTAGGGGAGTACTGGCTCCTTATTTTCTCAAAAGGGTAACATCAGATGTGGGGGATGAGAAGTTCAGTCTCCTTTTGGATGAGTCCACTGATGTCAGTGTCTCGAAATACTTGGGCGTGGTGATTCGGTATTTCAGTGCCAAAAAAAGAACAGTTGTGTCCACATTTCTCGGGCTGGTTGAATTGGAGGGGGGCGATGCCAGATCAATAGCAAAGGCGGTAGTTGAATTTCTTGAGAAGTGTAACCTTAAAAAAGAGAATCTTCAGGGTATTGGCACTGATAATGCGTCAGTGATGACTGGGGTGCACAACGGGGTGCACAAGATTTTAAAGGAAGAATGTGCATTGCCCAATTTGGTACTCATCCGCTGTGTGTGCCATTCTTTACAATTGGCTGTCAGTGCAGCATCCAAAGAAACCATCCCTAGGAGTGTTGAGTACTTAATCAGGGAAACCTACAACTGGTTTTCGATTTCCCCAAAACGGCGGGAGGCGTACAAAGCAGTGTATGCCACCATTAATTGTCACCAAAGTGTGTGCCACACGTTGGCTATCGATTGAGCCTGCCGTAAACCGTATATTGAGCCAGTGGGAAGAACTGAAACTCCACTTTGAGTTGACCAAGGCCAGTGAGCATTGCTACATGGCAGACGTGCTCCACGCCATGTACATGGACAAGACCAACTATGTCTACCTGACATTCTTGAAATCAATCCTGTCCGACGTACAAGTTGCAGTGAAGTCATTTGAGGGAGAGCAAACAGATCCTGTCAAGCTTTTGGACAATCTGGTACACCTCTTAACATCAATTTGCATCAGAGTAGTCAACCCTATGGCAAAAATTGATGTCCTGAAGGATGCCATTGATGGACATCTCAGTCCATCACCATACCTTGGGTACCTTTTCGAGAGCACGGTGTCCCAACTCAGTCTTGCGCCACAGGATGAAAAGGTCATTCGGAGATGGTGCATCAACTACATTGTTGCTTTAAGCAAGGAGCTGCAATCTAGGCTTCCAGACAACCTAGAAGCCTTGCGAAACATGGCCTTGTTCAGTGTTAAGGAAACACTAAAGCACAATAAAGGCACCACTGAAATTATTAAAGTAGCTGAGCTACTGGGGTACCAGCCCGAAACAATTGACAAAATTGTTTCCCAATGGAGAAACATCCATCTGTTGAGGTGGGACTCAACTGAAAATACAGTCGAGTTTTGGAGTGAAGTGAATAACTACACGGACTCTTCCGGATCAAATCCATTTGAAGAACTGTGCAAAGCTGCACTCGCTGCCCTCTCCTTGCCACACTCAAATGCGGAGGTTGAACGGCTGTTCAGCCAAATGAGTGTGGTCAAGTCAAAGTTAAGAAATAGAATGTCACTGTACACTCTCAACTCCATACTCCTGGTGCGGTATGGACTGAAGCTGGCTGGTGAAACCTGTTACCAGCATAAACTACCAAGTGAAGTTCTGCAGCAGTTTGGCACCACAGCAGCATACAGCTTCAAGGCCACTCCATCCTCTTCTGCTGGTTCCAGCTCAGTGACAATGCAGTTGGACAGTGAAGATGAAGAGGATTACCTTGCCAATCTATGATTCATCATATTTACGCATGCAAGGAGTGGACTTTCTGGAACTGGTGGAGACACACAGCTGATGGTGGCAGTGTGCTCTGCAGTGTGAGCGAGAACAGCGCCAATATCTGGAGGAAACCATTGAGCAGCTAGCCAGCCAAGCAGCACAACAGCCTGGAGAGAGCTGGAGAGAGGTGCTTAGCGCACACATCATATTTGAGTTAAGTTGCTAGCTGCAATTGTTCAATAAGATAGCATATATGATATACCTTGTTATTAGCTTGTACCTATAATTGTTGATCAGTTAGGTAGCATGTTAACTAACTACCAATACACTGCTTAAAACAGATAACTATAATTGTTCAGAATGTGTAGTTTTACTAGGTAATAAGAAAATAAAACAAAAAAATCTATGATACACCTTGTTTGAGCTTGATAGCTGTAATTGTTCAATAATCATACACCTTGTTGGTTTGATACCTTGTTGTTGTTATCGTGTTAGCTATCTAGCAATAAGCCACATAAAACAGCCAACTACAATTGTTCATGTGTGGTTTTACCGTAGGTTTTACTATGTAACAAGAAAAATATGAATAAAACAAACCTATGATGTGTTGTGTTTAAAAATACAAATATCTGATCATAAAAAAATGTGTTGTGTTTATATTACTTTTACAAATAAAAATATGTGATAATAAACAAACTAATCTAAAATAACAAATTTCAAATCATATTTTTTGCCGAGATGGCCGGTCAATTTGAGTAATGTCATTGTGTAATCTACGTAATGACGCAGTTTTACATCATTACGTAATGACGTCATCGCGCAATGACATCACAACGTCATTTAGCAACTTTTAGCAACAAATAGACCTGCCTGTAGCAACTTCCCCTGAAAATTAGTTGGCAACACTGTGGTTTAGTAGGAAGGCTTGGCTAACTGCATGTAGTGACACCAATGCTTTATTTTGCTTTCCCTGCACCCTTTTCAAACGACAGGTCTCAGACCCAGCATGGATTCAGACAGGTTTGAATGATTTAAACCACATATCAGAAAAAACACAAGCAAATGTTTGTGAAAGTAAACATAGCTGCTCAGTTTGATGAAGGCTACAGGATAGGGATCTGTAAGCATAATGAAGAGGTTGACAAAAACTGTGTCATGTTCTGTGGTGCCATAGAGTCATTGAGAAATGTGCATCTCTCAAGGAGAGAAGGGCAAAATTGATGTTCAAAAGGTTTAAGCCACAAGATGGCAAAGTCATATGGCTTTGAGCCAGTTCACTCAGCTTTCTGATGGCACTGGGTATTTCAAATGTAATACCATATTCATTTATTTTTTTCTTAAATGTTATTTTCTATTAGGTCTTACTGTGTTCATAATTTTCTGCCATTGTCTCAGAGTTTTGTGTTGTCAGATTTCTTTTGCACTTATTGAGGCACTTTTCGCTTACTTTAGTCTTTCACCATTACATATTGTAGTATAAAAGATAATTATTATAAAGAATTTGCACTAATTGAAGTACCTTAACTTACCTTAAGCACATTTCATTACAACAAATGTTCATTCATTATACAAGTTGGTGGGGTGGTTGTCTGAGAGCCAGACGGAGTAAACAGCTCTCATATGATGCAATGTGAATACAACATTTTTAATCTCTTTAATTTTACTTCTGACTGAAATTTGGATTGCAGAATTGTGATTGTGAAATCTAAGTCAGCCTCTCCGACCAGACCCATGTTGTATGTATGCACTATAACTAGTCTGTTCTGTTGTCTATGTTGTCTGTTGTGTTTGGAGTATGAGACTGTGTGACTCCAAGGAAGGTGAAGCATAATGGCAGCAGCCTGGGGGGCTTTGGATGGGCAGTGTGTGATCACCTTTTACAGACAAAAAGCACTTGAATGGAGCAAGATTCTTAATGCTCATGGATGAGCAGTCATGGACATGGTGGTGAGTTCTGCAGAAAATAAAGCAGCTAGTATTGTTAGTTTCTTTTTTTGTTGATATTTGCTTCCCTCATTTTCTATTAGGGATTATTTTTATCTATTAGTATTTTTATTTATTCATTAATGACCATTTGACTCAGATTGGCTGTGACATAATGACATTCTGAGAGACACAGTGGGCACCAGATGAAACTCTGAGGCTTCAGACTTCACTCTACCAATCCTGAAAGAAACAGCGATTTCATTGTCTTAGTTAGCGAACCGTTACAATTTCATTCATTTAACAAAAGCAATTATGGAGGAGAATTTCTGTCCAGGTAAGACAAATCTACTTGTATTTTGTATACAGATCTACTATCCTAAAACATTCTTGCCAGCCAGTTCTTTTACTGTCTGGTTAATTGTCTCTGTGTATAAAAGATGAAGCTAAATGTGTTAGAACTGAAACTCTCTGTCAGCCTATGTTTTTGCTCACATGCTGACATACCTTGTCTCACTTCTTTCAGCGTGGATGGATCAAGTAATTCGCTTCAAAGGTGATGATGACGAATTCATGGCTTACATCCCAGCCAACGACCATGGGGAGAGACGATATGCTTACGCTCCAGCCTCTATCTCTGGATACGCTGTTGAGCTCAACTGTGCCCTGTCTCCATTTGCTCAGCCCACCTCAGCTGAAGACCATTGGGAGGGACGATACGCTTATGCTCCAGCCTCTATCTCTGAATACGCTGTTGAGCTCAACTGTGCCCTGTCCCCATTTTCTCAGCCGACCGTAGGCTCCAGATCTACCTGTGGACTTGAGAGTCTCCACTTCTGGGAACCAGTAGTCAGCGCAGAGGAAGACGTACCTCTCGTAGCTAAGGACGAGACTTCAGGAAATGCTGAACCATGCAGCCATCCAGCCCAGGACGCCGAGAGTCCATCCAACCTGCTCAGAGATGCTGAGGCTTCATTCAGCATGGCGCAAACCAGTGAGACCATAGAGCTCATTGGGAGGCTGCTGCAGCAATCCTGCATTGGTGACCTAGAAGACCACGTGTATGAATACTGCAAGAATGTACTTGGTGAAAAGTACCAAGTACTTATATGCTCCTTCCTCAAGGAAGACAAATTAATGTTTTCTGCCAGTGATCCAATTGGTGTAAGTGCCACAAGTGTCCATGAAGATGCAAATCCTGAGTGTGATGAGAAAAACAACGTCACTACTTTGCTCTGTGCTGGGCCTGACAGCAGTATCACTGCACAGGAGGAGGGAGACTTCGTCCAAGGGCTCGACCCTGCAGGACTTGAATGCTCCAACGTTGAGATCACCGCTTCAAAACCAAAGAAAGAGAGGAAGAATTCTGGCTGCTTCTCTTGGCTCTTCCGTCTCTTCAGGCGAAAGAAGAACAGCAAATCCTCTAATGAAAATAAATGTATTTAAACTAAATACATTTAAACTAAATACATTGTGGATTCTATCTGTACAAATGTATTTGTATAAACCAAGGGATCGACTATTCTTTGTTTTAATTTTGTGCCATCAAATCGTTTTATAAGTGTGCATGTCATTTTTTTGTCATTTTGGAACAAAACTCTTGTTTTGGGGCTGATCCATTGGCTACCAAAGCAGGGAAGCTTCCACTGCAGACCTTTTCAAAAACAAGGAGGCATCTGCAAGATGATGAGAATGCATTTTCATCAGCAGCCCACACCTGATTCCCTGTCATGTTACTTTACAGTTAAATGTTTTACAGCTCAGCAAATACAAATAAAGGCCTTTTCATTTATTTAAATACACTGATGATACCCTAGTACATGTTTGCTTGATTTTTGGTATAGCCCCCCCTGGAGAAAAATGCACCAGCCGCCACTGTAATACACTTATTTGTATACTGCACTTGGATCCAAACTACACAATAAACAAGGGTTACACTTGATGAGAGATTTTGGTGTTTAATGAATTCTTCCATATCGGCAGCACCAAACACTGAATCGGTACACAATTTAGCCAGAAATAATCTATAACAATTTCGATTTAGCACCCAGCACACATGTTATAACAATACAGATTAAATAGCGTGGTTTATGAATTGTTGAAAGTGTAAATTTCATGCATGTGACCCTCTATATTTCCACAGAACGCTATGGATGTGATGTTTTATGATCGATTTTTATTAGTTTTTGTTTCATATTGACTGTACATCGTCATTGAGTAACTGTGAAGGTTAGTACTCGTATAAAAATAATAATCTCTTCACAAAACATAGCGTCCAGTGACCGCTGGCTTGTAGTTAAACCAATGTTCCGCGGTGTGCATGCACATCCCGGAGTGCATGCAGAACTCGGCATAACACACCGGTCTGCAGAGACACATACTTGGAGAGCATTGATGCTGCTGTCCTCTGGACTTGATTGCTACTGCCTGAATATGAAAACCACGCCCTCTCATTATCATAACAAAAAGACTCGCTCTGCGCAGCAGTAAACTGGATTGAAAGTCACGTGACGCAACACGCCGGTGATCTAGATGTGGCTCTGGAAACCCACAGTAATACTTGGGCTGTTGGGGAATAGAGGAATCGTCAGAGCCATGGTAAGCACGTTCAGCACGATAATATATAGGCATGTGTTTTGTGCAGTGGACAACACCATTAATTTATTAGCCAGTATAATGAACAGCAGTCAGGTCAAATGTAGGACTGCTATTTTTAATCTGGTGCAACGGGCAAACGTGTCCGAATTCGGTGCTACCAGTCAGACAGCTAACCGTTAGCTTAGCTGGAATTGGGCATCTCACTGCGTCAGTCGTCGGCTGTCAGTGAAGGTGCAAGAACGAAATCTTTGTTTTTACCTAACGGCTCAGACGTAATTCATGAATGTGTGCTTGCAAAGTCATCACTGTACCTGTACTGTAACGTTAGCGTTTGTTAAGGAACCAAGCTAACAGTTAAGTGTATAGGCCTCAACTCCAAAATAAGACATACCAACACCTATTAATTCTCTAGCTGGCCATATAAAGTTAGATCAGGATTACAAGACTTCTGCTAAGAACGCTGGGGCTGATCCAGGAAGTGGCTTATGGATGTAAAACACTGACATCTGCTAACAAGGAGGGGATCATTGTCACATTCTGATATCTGAAGTCTCTAAACACAAATGGTTGGATCTGAATAACCGGGGACAAGTTCGTGCGGTAAAAAGTCAATGGAGCAATACAGGACCCTATGCGAGAGGTAAACAGACATATGATGAAACACTCCCAAAGGGTCCTGTATCAGGGCTAGATTACAAGGTGTGTTAGAAATGCGGGAGCTACTCTATTCGTTTGCTAACGAGCTGGCTCTTAGATCTTCTAAATTCTCTGTTTGCAATCTGCAGATCCTATTATCAGATGCACTTAAGCCCCCTAACTGTAAATTTGTCAGTCTAAGCCTGTTCTGTTTGGTGATACAAACATCATAAAGATCAAGGCTATCGGCATATAAATTCAAGTAAGGGAAATCAGTGAGGACACCAGTAGATAGTCCAAAGTGCATTGACTAGTAAGAGAGCATTGAGTCACTTAACCTTTGCTTTCATGCACTTTAGCCACAACTAATCTCTGCCTTCTGTTCTCTCTCTCTCTCTCTCTCTCTCTCTCTCTCTCTCTCTCTCTCTCTCTCTCTCTCTCTCTCTCTCACACACACACTTACACTTCACCCTTTCCTCTATGCAGTGTGCACAGGTGGGAGATTGGCAGAGTGCCAAGTCAATCTATGAGTTCTCTGCTAAGGACATTGATGGCAATGAGCTGTCTCTTGAGAAATACAGGTAAAACACAGGCAGGAAGGCTCATAGCTATCTGCTTAATCTGAATTACCACAGATCCTCACTGTAGCGTTTTCTGACTCTTCTACACTATTATCTTCCATGCAGAGTAAGCTACTAAAAACAGCCTCAGAATAAAGAATCAACCTTTCTGTCTATCAGCAACAGCAGTCATCCACAGTATAACATATGTAGCCCTATGCTCTAACAAGGGTGCCTTAACAATCAGTGACTGTTTGGAGATACAACAACCGACATTTGTAGACTTCACAAATGCAAATCCGATTTCCTCACTTTAACTTCTGTTTTGCTCCTTCCTTTTTTCTTCTGCCAGAGGTTTTGTGTGTATCATCACCAATGTGGCCTCTAAATGAGGAAAGACCAGGGTAAACTACACTCAGCTAGCGGGAATGCACGCCTCCTATGCTGACAAGGGTTTACGCATCCTGGCCTTCCCCTGCAACCAGTTTGGAGGGCAGGTAAGGCTTTGATAACCGTGGATTCAATGCTTCTTTTTTTTTTGTCATTTGTACTGATCGAGTGTCACAAGAATGTTATCAGGGCACTATGGCTCTGACCCTTGAACTCTTTACTATTGGTTTCTTGTAATGTGGGCGATCTAGGAAATGGTGCTTATTCTACTCATTCTAAATCACTGTCCAGTCTCTTAAGTAAACATCACTGGGCCTCATTCAGAAATGTTTCCGGAAATTATTCTTAAATTTGTCATATTTGTGTGCGTACTAAAACACGAACGTGGATTCGTGAAACGTGTGGGAAACTGCGATTTGTTCGTAGAACAGGTGTATATTTGATGAATGCCAATCGTTTGTAAATTGTATGCGCGTGCCTGTTGAAGCTGATTTGCAGGTAAACGCTGTTCAGCACCGTAAAAGGCTGAAGGGTCGTGTGTTAGTAAACCATGAAAGAGGGAAAAGAGGAACTTGGCGGAGTCCTGAGAAAAAAACAAGACAGTTTTCAGAAGCATCAGCAGCGGAGACACAAGAACTGATAAAAGTAAAGCATGTCAGGAAATGATTAATGCTGTCAAAGCTGCAGAAACACACACCGTTGGTGAGGTAAAAAAAAAGAAAGAAACAGTTCGACATGAAACTAGATTGCAAAAAAGTATAAGGAGAAGGGCGTATTATCAGCCACAGGAGGACGGCAGCGCACTGAGCCGCTATCCGACATGGATCGGAGGATCAATCAATAATAGGAGAGACCTCACTGTCGGGGGTCCAGTCGGCATTGGAGTTGGACACAGATCAGATCCAGGCTGCATCTTCATCAGATGGTAGGACTGTGTTATTGTATTTGTAAGGCGTCCGGTCCATGTGATCAACCCATTACAAGTTGGATAATCTTGTGTTGTTATGACAGTTCGGCAAATACGCCATTTCAGCCTATTAGGTCTTTTTTTCTACAAGGCCACTGAAACATCTTGTTGTTGAGGTTTGGCACTACTGTAATGGATTTTTCATAAAGAATAAGCCGTTCTAAGAGTCTTCCCTCATGTTTCCAAGCACTCGTAGGATTTGATCGTACCAAACGAACAAATTCAGATACGAACAAAATGATGTATCCGACTATGTTCGTAGAAACGTTCGTACTAGCGTTATACGATCAAATCTGATCGTACGCACGTTTCGTGAATGAGTCCTCTTGTGCGTGGTCCCCCAGTCCAACGATGACACTGACTGAGCTGCTGTTTGCTGTGATGCCCCACATCAGATCTGGATTTCCCACCCAAATAAACTTTTATGCACTCTGTATACGCTGCTTGCCCAAACTCTGCATCTATTACACGCCCAACCGTCTTAGTAGGGGGATCCCTCTCTGAGTAGCCCCTCCAGAGGTTTCTTCCAATTTTTCCCCAAAAGCTTTTTTTTTTTGAGGGGAGTTTTTCCTTGTCCTCTGTGAGGGTCCAAGGCTGGGGGATGTCGTGTACTAACCATTTATTGTTTTCACACGTTGGGCACTGTGAAGCCCTTTGAGACTGTAACGGTGATTAAGGGCTATACAAATAAATGTGCTTTGATTTGAATGCAACGTTGTAGCCTATGGCGTGCAACGCAGCAAATTTGAGCACAGTGTGAAAAGCTCATGCATGCTTTCTCGAGGCATTACATTTAATTTGCACATTACAGAGAGGGAGTCATTTGGTTAATGTCCTTTATTTTTGCCCTCTGCAGTTGACACACCTCAAATTACATATTGATTTGGTTAAAAACCTAACCTGTTACCTCCCTATATATTTTAATATAGCAAATCTTGTACCTGTATAGTTTTTAGTCTTTATACAAGTGCAAAAAACACCTGTTCAAATGTTTTGGTGGTACAGGTCTGAGACAAATTGTTTATTAAAAAAATGTTTTATACTGTGAATACTGACAGCTTTAACATGGTGTATATGTTATCACGTAGTCATCTTTGTGACATGCACGTCAATATTTGAGTTGCAGTACTCATATTTCCAAGTTTCTAACTTGGACTCGTCATGTTTCTGTCATCCAGGAGCCAGGCACTGAAGCAGAGATTAAAGAGTTTGCCAAAGGTTTCAACGCAGAGTTTGACCTCTTCAGCAAGATTGAGGTGAACGGCGACAACGCTCACCCTCTCTGGAAGTGGATGAAGGCACAGCCCAAAGGCAAAGGAACTCTGGGAAAGTGAGTTATTCTCCTGCTTCGAATGTTATCTATCCACAAGGAGGCACATGACATTACGCTTGTTTCAGATGAGTTTTGCCTTGTAGCTGAATCCGATTCCATCATTTTTGCCAAGGGGAAACCCTTATTTCAATAGGGGGTGCAGTGTTCCCCTCAGATTTTTATTATCAAGTCCAGGCAAGGACTTTTCTCTCACTAATTGAAGTAGATGCGGCAGATTGAGGGAAAGGGGATACAACAAAAAGGTAAAGGTTAGATTCTCTTAATTGTAATAGTTAAAGCTAGTGCCTGCTTTGAACTATCGGCCAACTACCGACTTCTTGACAAGCCACTAATCTAATCAACATTTAATTGCCACGGTATGAACTCATCGGTCAAACTGCATGCTTTACGTGGCGTTTTTTGCCAATCAGAGTCAAAGTACATGTGTTGAGACAGCTGCTCTAAGTAAGCCTGCCCGTGTTAAAGGAAACAAAATGACCAAACCTGCATCGTGCCTGTTGATGACCGTGTCAAAACCCCTATTTTTAGTCTAGTCTAACTAAATGATTAGGGTAGGCTTCATGTGATATTTAGTTGATAAGGATGCTCAATAGCTAAAGGGAACTTGGAATGTCATCAATAGTAAAGCCGCTCCAATGAAGTTGGTTACATTGTAGACATACAGCAGGATATGTGCGCCCCCTTCTGGCGTGTCAATATATTTCACTGCCTGTTTTGTTTACAGCATTGAAACATTTCAGTTCAAATATGCACATAGAATTGTAAAGTTATCAGTTTCTGTTACTACATTGTCTTTCACATTTCTTCCTCTTTATTTTTTTGTATTTGTAAAAATGTATAGTTTTTTTAAAATAGTTTTTTTTTATTGTATTTTGAAGCATCATTGAAGGGATGATAATGATTTGCTGCCTTTCATGATTATCTCTGTATTAAAAACAGTTGACAGTGAATTTGTTGTGTAGTCGTTGGCATTACTATGGATTGTCCTATTGAGGTTTTCCCCTCTCTCCACAGTAACATCAAATGGAACTTCACCAAGGTAACTCGCTAGTATAGTTGGTATAATGCAGTCTTAGCACCATCTCCATTCAGAAGTATACTTTTCCCCTAGATTATTGTCCTGCTATAACTGTACGTAGAATACATGCCGTGCTAATGGTTTGATGTGTTATTCCCCCACAGTTTCTCATAGATAGAGAAGGTCATGTAGTGAAGCGATATGGTCCAACGGATGATCCCAGTGTAAGTGTCATTTTCAGTCCCTTTTTGATAATATTCCTCCATAATGACTCAAATACTGCCATTTACTTAGCTAGAGTCTTCTGGATAATGTTGGTCGCTATGGATAGTGAGTTCTTAATATAATTTACTCATAACATTCCTCACCTGGTGCTGTAATTTACCATACAAAGGTTATAGCTGCAATACTGCACGTGTCATGGACTGGCTGACCCCAGGAGGTTTATTCAGGAAAGTTGCTCATCGTAGCGTCATGTGTCCCAATTAATGTTGAAGGACGTGTATACATTCCAAAGCTTCTCTAAATGTATTTTTATGACGCCAACATTGATTGAACAGAGTTAATCCGTCTATCCACGGTACTGTAACAGATCCCTTCTCACGTCTAACTCCAGCTTATTTCTCCCTGCAGGTGGTGGAGAAGGACCTGCCCAAATACCTGTAATACTACTGTCTCCCATGTCTGACCGCTGACCTCTCCTGTGGACTGCTGGGTATTGGTAGGTGTGTCTGGGCCAATGACGGCCTTTCTGTAAACCCACCAGTGGGGAGGGCAGGCCTGATGAACCCCAGCGTGCAACTAACCCCCCAGACTCCACCCACACAATACCCTGTATGAACACAGGTGGGGATACCGGTCAGACTCACCATTCAGCCATCCTTCGCATCGTATTGTCACATACTTTCTAATTGAAATGCCATGTAATTGTTAGTTAATGTGTTCCTCCATGTTCAATGGCAATTACGCCAACATGTAAACACACACATTTGCCAGAGGCTGCCATGTCTCACATGTAATGCTACTGATATTTGCACTGATCTTCGATCTCATTCTGCTGCCTGACGCTCATGATTTTGTTTTTCATTTGATGAAATTACAAAGTAAACATTGTCTCATGCATGTGGATTTGTCAATTCAGATATGCTTATTAAATGATATCTAACTTGATCATTCTGTGTGTGTGTGTATATAATGTGTAGTGTATTTATTTGCTATACAAGGATTATGCAGTGTTTCATAATGACATGATTAGTGTTGGGTGGTAAAGTGTTACTCAGGCATAACTTTAGTTTTCCCAGTAGAGTAATGCATTACAATGTCCATTACATACAGTAATATTAGTTACGATTCAAAAATTACTTTTGTTTTCATCCCCTCTAAATGTGAGATTCGTTTTCATCATTATTCCTAGTCCTCTCCCACGAAACTAGTTTAGATGAGAAATGGCAGAAAAGTTTACTTTCACTGTGTGTAAAAGTAAAGTAGTATAAAAGTAATAAACCATAATGCAGTGTCACGAAATATTCTCCTAGGTGGTGTATGTGGTAAATGGGCCTTAAATTAATAACATTACTCAGGAAATGAGTAACGTGTAGCGAATCATACATTACCTTTCTGAGTAGCGAGCCCAACACTGACGATGATGCTGTAGCGGCAGACTGTTACATCCATGCGTGAGAGTGACGCACCGCAGATGAAGATGAAGCACCGCTGGCTCTGGACGTGACTGACGCGCTCCCTCACCTACACCAGGGAATAGAGATTTCTACAATGATGTAGTCTGCAATTCTACCAATTCATCTTTACGCAAGTGAAATGAGAAGGAATTTGAATTGTGTCCAAGCCGCCGTATCGGATTTTCACTGACTGACACGGCTGCGAGTCGTCGTCGGGAACCGGGAGATGGACGAGAGGACTGCGGTAACCGGGGAGGGCGGGAGACCGAGCGACTTCGCTGCCGCCGGCCTCTCTCTACAGCTGGACCTGGGGGACACCGGTTTGTACCCCTATGCCTTTCCTCGTGTACAGTTTGATTTGTTTATTTATTTCCAATAGTCGTATTATTTTGGTAGCTATTCATTTAAACCACGCTGCCAACGACAGCAGGTGCATCGGGGACAGGAAGTTGGGACGAAGTGGCCAGTAGTATCTCAAAGATGAAGCAAGATGGTGAGGACAGGTCTATCATAGCCTACTGCTCGTGACAGGTACAACCGGGTTAGTCGTGGCACGTGCCCTACGCACAGAGGAAAGGGTAAACCAAGAAGAAACGGTGATTTGGCTGACAATCCGGCAATGCAGATACAGAATACTAGTGCAGTCAGAGAAACATAAGCTGTGGAAATGAATAATGAATGGCTGGATTAGATAACAACAGTCTCGAGATTCAAGTCACTACTGCTCCGTGCTGGCACAAACACAAGGTGCACAATTTTGTAAAGACCAACGCAAGCTGTTGTGGGATGTCTGCAGTGTGGCAAATAGTTCAATCAGAATGAGTGGAGGTGATCTATACACAGTGTGCCACTATGATGGCTGCATCAACTGAACCTCGTTTATTCTGACAGCAGCAGCAAACTAGTCTGCACACTGCACACACTGGGCTCCCCATTCACCACTGTAATCCGCTTATGAGCATACACATGCAATAGTGTTAGTTGGCATCTGCTCCGTCTCTGTTCATGTTTCTTTCTCTTTATCTCCCTCTTCCCTACTTAATCTAAAGAGTGTCTTATGTAATCTAATACGGCTTTATAACATAAGCTAGACTCCAGGCCCCGTGTGGGTATCAGCAACTCAGAGCATCGCTGTGAATGTCATGGCTGCAAATAGGATGAGACAAGCATGACATGTTTATATTTATTTTGTGCCCCCAGGAGATTCTGTCCATACCTAGCGTTACAGTAAGAGGTAGGAGGCAGACGTTGGACTCATCCATCAGTCCTAAACAACATCTCTCTAATATAGATAGATGATGGTTGTGTATCTCCAACAAGTTGTCTTTGCGTGTGCAGTTTGTGCACAGATTATTAAGTCCAGAGGCATGTGGTATTGTGCTTATGTGTGGAGAGAGTGATACCTTTCCAGCCTCAGGGCACCAGGAGTAGCCTCTCTTCTGTTTAGTGTCACATTAATGTCTCACACACAGCAACAGGCCGCCATTTTCCTCAGATGACTAGGGAGAGATCTAATCCTCTTTACTCTGACACACACACACACACAGGCCTCCAGGCATACTTCTCTTAACATTGAGAAAATCATTTCATTACTAGAATGTTCATCCACATAAAACTGTAAGGAAATGTACAGTTAAATTGTTGTACTCGCTAACGTGTTACAACGCTAACACAGTCACACATGATTAAAACCACTGGGCCTGAACCCTCTAAAGTAGTCCAATATGTTTTTCATGTCATAATCAGAAATGCTACAGTGAGGGTGTCCTTTTTGTTGCCTGTGGCTCATTGGCACATTGTTCTGGCCTGACCCTAATCCTAATCCTACAGGGATTGTTTGTCTATGTGGCTGACCCAGGATGGCCCTTCTCATTGTTTTGCCCGACAGACTTTGATGCAGCAGTAATCTGCAGGTTACAGGTGCTGGCGGGTATTTGTGCCCTGTCACTATGCAAAACAAACAAAAATGGAGAAACCAACAAAATGATCAGGGTCCACTCATGTTTGCCATTTATTCAGACAGTTGGATAGCAGAGGAGCTGCATGGCTATCCTGAGACACTGTCAGGGTTTTTAATCAAACATGGCCCATATTCATACAGCTTCTTGATAATTTGATAATAATCTGGAGCCAGTCACCTGGGAAACAAAAAGAAAAAGTGCTACCATTTGCCTATTGAATCCAATGTTACATCCAATAGAACAGTTTATAGTTGCCAGTATACTAGTGATAAAATATAGATGCATGATGACAGAACTCAACAATGTATGTGGCACTACTACTGTTGTTGTTCTGTTTTGCCTCAGATCGCAGCATCTGCTGTGTGTTGTACTTGAACATGGCTTAAGGATAAAGTATCCCTACTCTGTCAGTGGCAGTATCCTTACCCTCAGATGATTAGTATGACGATGTCAGCCAAGTAGTCTCTGAGAGTACTGTGAATAGTATGGTGCATCACTTCCTCTCTCTCTCTCTCCCTCACCTCTTCTATTTACTTCCTTCCTAACCCCTCTGTCATTCTCTTTTATACACTCAGATATACACACACACACACACAGTCAATCCAGTAGCATCCTTAGTTTCAGTGGGGAAAGATTCCTAATCCTCATTTCTGATTGGCTGCTGATTGTACCCGGAGACAACAGCCAATGGCAGCACTGCCAGATTAGGGAGGAAGTCAATCCAATAGAGTTTCACCTCCTCAAAAGAGATCTGACTGCTCCAGGAATAGAATAGACTGACTGCATCTGACCGCAGTCTATGATTGTTGACTCTCAGCCTTTGGTTTCTCCTACATTTTTCTTTTTTGCTGGATTATCAAACCAAAAATTGGTAACCTGTAGACATTGAACCCTTCTGCTGGTGAGTGAACCTCCAAGGCATTTGGGATGAACCTGATTCATTTATCATATGTGTGCATAAAGAAGGTTGCTGGATAGCCTATGTGGAGGGAGATCGTTCTGAATTTTGCAATTACATTGCATGGGTTTACATCCTGTAGAGTCGAGTGATGAATGAAATATACATGATTGTATTCTGACTTTATACATCACATCTTTAACAACATGGTTGGTTTTGTGTTGGTCATGACAGGTCTCGTTTTAAAAAGAGATTCTTCATCTCGGTGGGAGTAGCCTGGTTAAATGCAAAACAATGCATCTTATTAACACTCAAATGGCTCATGCTGCATTTACTCTGGAAGCCAGTGTGTTTGATCGTTAGCCGTCTATGCACATGTCCTCTACTGTGGGGTCATGAAGTGGGACTGGCACTACAGGGCACCTCCACAACATTTGAAAATAGGGACAATCCATTGAGGATAGTAGTCTGCACCTATGTAGACCTGTTCATACTCTACATACCAGGGCTTATACCTACATGTGTAGTGCCCACGACCCTAGTGTGAGGGTTATTTGTACAGACTCATTGGTTGGCAGTTTGAGTCCATCAGAGAATGACGCCACAGACGACATTCCTTGCTAAATCATAGATTGCTAAATCACACTAAATAATGTATGTACTCCTCTCAACCTGACTATTTCTCCCTCCGACTCTGTCCACAGATCCAGCCAAGAAAGCTCAGATAACGGAGGTGAGAGGCTTCTTCACAGTATACACCTCTCTTTCTCTCTTTTCAGTCGGTGTGTGTGTGTGTGTGTTTGCAGACCGTCACACAAAATCCTTTGTGTGCTTAAACTCTTCAAGCGTGTGCCTTTTGTTAACTTGTTCTACTCCAACAGTTTTGCATGTACAGTATCTTCCCATAATATCCTTGTAAGTGACAATGCACACACATATATCACACACATATATGTGCGTGTTCCCTTCCTCTCCCTTTGCCAGATGCCGTCCCCATTCGGAACGGGCCCAGGCCACGAGAAGAAGATTGGCCACAGGAGAGTGGACGCCTCTGGAGAGACAACATACAAGAAGGTGCGCTCCTTCTTTTCATCTCCCTCTCTCTCTTGCCTCCACCCCCCCATGTGAGACCCCTTCTTGTCTCATTTTTTGTTGACCCCCCCTCCCATCTGTTGTTTGTTTCTATTCAAATCCATTTGTAGGTTTGCTTGGCCTCATAATCCCATCGCCCACTTTCCCACCACGCCTTACTCTGTTGTCCTTTTTCTGCCTGCTCCCTGCAGACCACCTCCTCCGCCTTGAAAGGGGCCATCCAGCTGGGTATTGGATACACTGTAGGCAACCTCAGCTCCAAGCCCGAGAGAGATGTGCTGATGCAGGACTTCTACGTGGTCGAAAGCATCTTCTTCCCCAGGTGTGCTCGTGTGAGAGCGTGTCTGTTATAGTGCACATGTATTGTGTGTAGGAAGCATTTAATAGAACTTCTCTTGTTCTTTTGTTTGACCCTACCGCCTCACTCCATGCAGCGAGGGCAGCAACCTCACTCCGGCCCACCATTACCCAGACTTCAGGTTTAAAACCTACGCCCCTGTGGCCTTCCGCTACTTCAGAGAGCTTTTTGGGATCCGACCTGATGACTACCTGGTGAGATATGTTTTGCTCTTGATGCACCATGATGCAAGAGTATCTGAGTGTCTGTAAGCAGCTAAAATGTTTGTTATTATTACATTATATTCATCACTTAGTAGAACTAAAGCCCGTAATACACTATTGTTCTTTATCGGCAACTATGTTATCATTGTTTTTGTCCCATATAGGTTTTCCACTTGAGACAGGGCTATATAGACATTTAGATTTCACTCGGTTGTAGTTTGACAGGATAGTATCTGGTCTAAATATAGATTTCTACCAAAGGGATGAAGGTCCCTCTGACAGCATTTCACTGATCATCCCGTGGGGTTATCAAGGAAAACATGATCCCCTGCCACATCCGCTTTCTGTTGCTCTGAAGATAAGCACTGAACACCCACACACAAATCCACACACACACACACACACACACACACACACACACACACACACACACACACTCACACTCACACTCACACTCACACAAACAAAGTATGCACACACAGACACACACACACATGAGAATATTGTTGCACACATCTTCACATATCTTACCTGTGAGGACACACGGACACACACACACTACACACACACACAGTACACACACACACACACACACACAGAGTACACACGTTTAAGCTCACATTCTACCTGTGCCAGATGGAGATTAGCAGACCAAAGCTTTCTTTTTTAAGCAGCCAGAGTGTGTGTGGGTGGGTGTCTGTGTCTGTACCTTGTTTGTGTGTGTGTGTGTGTGTGTGTGTGTGTGTGTGTGTGTCACTGTGAGTCATAATCTGCATCATTAAAGAGCCCAGCCTCTCAACGACTCCACTGGAATTGATCTCAACACCTTGAAATTGTCTACATGGGCCAACACTACAGATAGTAGTAGATACAGTAGTAGTTACACTTTTGAAAGTGCAAGTGCTTGGTTACGCTTGACTCTCTACATAGTTAAAGTTTAACACAACTCAACACCAGCCAGTACATTGCACTCAACACCATTACTAAGTGTTAGAAATCCACTCGTTCACAGTAAACGCAGAAGCTTTATTTGGACGTACCCTCACAAGTTCACTGTGCACAATTTAGCCTCCTGATTTGGCATGTCAATCAATCGATCAATCAAGTCCCTGTGATTCTGTTTTGATGGTTACTCTGTTGATCTCTCTTCAGGTTGTAGTGGTTCCTGTGTGTAAGAAACCAGCTTAAATGTTCATATATTTGTTTGTTTGTTCTTCTGTGTCTGTGTGTCCAGTATTCTCTATGTAACGAGCCCTTGATTGAGTTGTCAAATCCAGGGGGCTAGTGGCTCCATATTCTATGTAACCCGTGATGACGAGTTCATCATCAAAACTGTGCAGCACAAGGAGGCGGAGTTTCTGCAGAAACTACTTCCTGGATACTATATGGTGAGTCAAATCAAACCCTCCCCTCATCAGAATCATTTCAATAATGTGGGGAAAGTAGTTATCGTAGAAGCCCCGGTTGTTACTGCATGCCTAAGATAACATTTAACTTCTAATAAGTTGCAGCTCTGCCCCAGAGAGGAACGGGAACATAACGTTGCTCTTTTCAGCCATTGGGAAATGCAAGGAGTCATAATGTGCAAACTGTGTGCCACACAATGTGCACATTTGAGAAAGATTAGGCTGCAGTGGATAGGTGGAGGATATAGTCATGATAGGGGATTTGTGTGTGTGAGTGTGGTTGACAGGGTGTGTGTCTATGCATGTGTGTTTGTGTGAGTGTGTGAGAGCAAGACAGTGGCTGAAGCTACTGGGCGTTCTCATCCTCATTATCCTACCCCCTGTCGTTTACCCTGGTCAGCAGTGACGCTTACCAGTGGCTTTGTGGTGGCCGGGACCCAGGCTAAGCACTCCTTAACAGGTTAAACATGCACATGGTAAGGACACGCACAGACAGGCTGAGGCTTTGCCTGCAGATGGCTCACGCTGTCTGGCAGGTGAATAGGACTGGAGTCAAGACACTGATAGCACTGCAGGGAAAAGTACCCCGCAGGTCAAGGCCCAAACGCACTCGTGCAGTGCATGTCCAGTGCGTTTGGGCTTTCACAGTCTTTGTTAAAACACTGCATGCCTTATTATGAAACACCGTACTGTACTTCTCCCCCCCTTCTCCCTCTCCTCTCCTCCCTCACTCCCTCTTCTACTTCTACCTCTCTCCAGAACCTGAACCAGAACCCCCGGACTTTGCTGCCAAAGTTCTTTGGCCTCTACTGCGTCCAGTCCGGGGGGAAGAACATCAGAATTGTTGCGATGAACAATGTTTTGCCGCGTGCCGTACGCATGCACCTCAAGTTCGACCTGAAGGGCTCCACTTACAAGAGGCGAGCATCCAAGAAGGAGAGGGAGAAGTCCAAACCCACCTTTAAAGACCTGGACTTCCTGAGTGACGTTCCCGACGGTCTCACTCTGGACCAGGACACATACAGCGCCTTGGTCAAAACCCTGCAGAGAGACTGTTTGGTGAGAGAGAGAAGGGGGCAGGGATGGAGGCAAGGCAAGATTGAGATGTGGAATAGAAAGGACTAGTATTGACTAGGGATATCACACATTTTCTAAAAGTTGCTCTCCATTTTTCATCAAAATATCTTGTTAGCAATGTTGCAATGCATTTGTTATTTTAACAAATCGCCACAGCTAGCCATAAGTGAACCAGATATCTGACTAGTTGCTTAGTAGTGGACTCGTAAATAAATAAATAAATACAACTACAATACAAGCTGACCAGATATTTCTTCAAGACTATCTAGAGAGACTGATGACAGAGAGAATGGAGGGAGAGAGGAGTGGCTTGTAAATCATATGTGACCACATGTTGCCAAGCTCCTGGCTGGAAAATAAATTCCACCCATAAAAATGCCATGATTTTCGAAACAGCTTAGAAAATCTCTTGAATGACCATGTTTGCGTGGTGTGCCAGGTTCTGGAGAGTTTTAAGATCATGGACTACAGTTTGCTGCTTGGGGTCCACAACAAGAGCCAGGCGGCGCGAGAGCAGCAGTCCCAGGGCTCACCTGCAGGCGGTGATGAAAAGAGGCCTGCAGCCCAGAGAGCCTTGTACTCCACTGCCATGGAGTCTATACAGGGAGGCTCCACATGCAGGGACACGCTGGACCACGATGACACGTAAGTACACACATGCACGCCAACGTAGACAGGTGCATGTACAGAGACATGCACGCACATGCACACACTAACCATTTCAGATTAAATCCACACTAGATGGTAATCTTCTTCCTCTGCCTCCAGGATGGGTGGTATTCCAGCTGTGGGCAGTAAAGGAGAGCAGCTCCTTGCTGTTCATTGGAATCATTGACATCCTACAGTCCTACAGGTAGACATCTGCTGGCTTTAACATCTACTAACCCATCAGTCTTGAGACACTGGCTACAGGTACACCTGTTATTTCAGTGGGACTTCAATCATCTGATCACATGGGGACATGTTAAGTGACAGGTCCCTGCGCTTGGATTTCTCTCACAGCTCACATCAGATCTCAAAAAGCATGTTAAAGTGACAAGCGGGGCCGCTGATCCAGCCCCGTCTTGCCAGCTAATAACAAACGAGTCACTGAAGGAGTTCAATCCAGTCATTTCATTTTCTTGTCTGACAGGATGATTAAGAAACTGGAGCACTCGTGGAAGTCCCTCATCCATGACGGGGTGAGTAGCTTTCACATGAAAAATGAGAAATGTCTGCATTTCAGCGCTCCAAGCCTAGTTAAGCCCAGTTAAGCCCAGTCAGAAATGGGCTGAGCTGAGAGTGGTTCGGTCAAGCATCCACAGAGTTACAGAAACTTGCTTCGGCGGGACCGTGTGATTCTAGTCAGCATGGTAGAGATGCTGATTGTTGCTCTGTACGGTGAAAAGGCCGAGCCCTGCTGCTCTCTGCTGCTCTGCTTACAGTTGAATAATTCAGCACACACACATCAATGAGTCATGTTCTCTCGCTCTCTTTCTCTAGTTTTTCCTTCTTTCTTGCTCTCACTCTTTCTTTGTCTCTTTTTCCTTCACCCCCCCCCCCCACAGGACACAGTGTCAGTTCACAGACCTGGCTTCTACGCTGAAAGGTTCTACAAATTCTGTAACGCCACCGTCTTCAAGAAGAGCTGCTGTGAGTTTACACATGAGCCCTATACTCCCTGTTCTCCTTTGTCTTAATTGACAATGGCGGCTTGCCTTCTTTTGGAGTCCGTGTAAACTGTCCTTTGCGTTCACAGCGCTGCGGTCGTCTCCGTCTAAGAGGGGGCGAGGGCCTCTCTCCATGTCCAAGTGCAGCGCCGCTGGAGCAGGCTCGTTGGCCGGGCAGCATCCCTCGGTGAGCGACGAGAAGCAGGAGGACGTGGACAACTTGGAGAACTTACGAGGAGCTCGCAGCTTCCCCGTGCTGGAGGATGATGGTAAACTCCATTACTCCATACTGTTTGGTCAGATGAAACGAGGCGATAGAACCAGGAAAAAAGACAGCACTCACTTATTCACTCAAGCAGCAGCAGCATTTTTGTTTGGACGTTTCGCTGCTGGTGCCGAAGACACAATAAATCTGCGAGTGCTGGTTTTCCCTGGTTATGTTGTGTATCTCTGAACCTGGCACCCTATTGGGTTATATGAAATCAGATGAGCCTTTACTGATCCCTGTGGAGAAATTGCATCATTGTAGCAGCAAAATCCAAGTAAAAAATCAACAAAAATCACATGGACCTCTGGATCTCTTTTATTCTATCTCTTATTTCATTATGCCGAAAAGGGAGAGAGCCACCCGTGCACTCCTCCTTCCTTTGAAGACGCCACCACCGCATCGATCTCTACCACCCTCTCCTCCAACAACTCCTTACCTACCACCCCCTTTGATACGCCAGAGCACCCACGCTACAGGAGACAAATGCACTCTCCAAGCGTCGCCAGGTGAGCGTCCTCATATAAATGTCATAGAAGGTCACGCCCCCTTGCCGACTGATGTCACATCCTGTGTTGCCATGCGCTTCCTTCCAGGTCACATCAGGAAGTAGTGGAGGTCCATGAGGAAAAGCAGGAGACCTTTACAGTGACGGTGGAGCTCAGGTACACACGCACGCACACACACACACACACACACACACACACTGCAATAGGAAATGTCCATAGCTGCCTGCGTGACAATATTTTGTTACTGTCTCTCGTCTTGTTCGTTGCAGTAAAGTCCCAAAGAGCACAGAGCTCACACAGATGACAGAAGTGACCTCGTCCAGCCCTCCGTACTCTAACCATCAATCCTCGTTCCCTTCATCCTCCCTTCCCTCTATCAGTCCACCCTCAGCACGTGTCTCCTCCACCCTTCCTCCTTCCTCAGCCTCTGCCTTTTCCACCGTTCCCTCATCTGGCCCACCGCCCTCCACTCTTCCTTCATCCATCCGTCCATCTGCCGCCCCCTCCACTTCTTCCTCAACTGCTCAGTCCTCCACTCTTCCTTCTTCAATCCCCCCTTCAGCCCCACAGTCCTCCACTCTTCCTTCAGTCCCTCCTTCAGTCCTACCAACCTCCACTCTCCCGCCTGCTTCAGCGTTTACCCCCATCCTCCCCTGCGGTTCCTCACTCCTCCACCCCCAGTTCCTCCCACCTTCCCTCCACCCCTCCTTCCTCCCTCCCCCCAAGCCCCCAGGTCCCCCGGCAAGTACCGCGCATGTCGTCCAATCAGCTCTCCGTATCCAGCAGCCACAACTCACTGGATGGGGAGGTGCAAGTTTCCGACATCTACTTTGTAAGTCCCTCCCGGGCGTGTGGTGGATGCTTTATTGTCGAGGACTTTAATCTGAGATAATAGGCTGTGTTGATGTCCAATCCTCTTTCAGAGAGTAAAGATGCTTTTCTCCTCTCTCTGTTTTTTGTTCGATGTACTGGGACTCTTACAGTGGCTCAGTCAGGACAGCGTGGTAGAGTTGTGAGGGTGAGGGCGGGGAGGGGGGAGTATGTGTTGGAGTGTGCATGTAAACGTGGGGGTGCTTCCACTGTTCAAGCGGGGTTTTTTTTCTGAAGCATGAGGCTGCCGACAGTCATAGTCCACGCTTTTGAATGTATCAGCAATACATTGGGGGTCGTCCGTCCTGCACAGCATGACGTGTGTGTGCGTACAGTATTTATATCTGTCAATCTGCATTCACGCACCCGCTCTTGTCATCATCCACACTTCTCCATGATTGCATAGTTCTCACGAGACTCATTTTTGGTGACTCTTGCTTTACAATCATCTTATTCATTCTCCATTTCCCTTCTTGTTTTCTCTCTCCTCCCCCCCATACCCCTTCTATCACCTCATCTTTCTCCTCCATTGTTATTCCGCGCCTCATTCTTTCACTGCCCACCAATCTCCTGCGCACATGTGTGTGCATCTGTGTTTGTGTGTGTGTGTGTGTGTGTGTGTGTGTGTCCATCCATCAGTATGCAGATGGCAGATATTGGGTGTACTCTCCAGTTCTTGGCCGTCGTAAGCTAAACTCTAGCTCAAGTTACAATGTAAGTCGCCACCCAGATAGTTAGTCATTTGTCATGTACCATCACACTCCTGGCAGCTGCTACATTTTGGGATTGCCACAAACAGCAACTTATGGACCTTCAAAAGTCAATCATTTAGAGTAAAGACACCGTGCATTGCTCATGACTGCATCTACACAAAAACGTAACTTCTGAAGGGCCATTACTCTTTGCATTTGAGCATGAAGCTATCTGTGAAGAGAACTTCTTGGACCTGCACCTTATCAGTACACTGTAGCTTGTATTGGCTTTGTTCTCCTAGTGATCAGTTCCCTCAAGCTTATGGCCTGTAGCACTCAGGTATAATTAGGTCTGAGAGCTGATTAGTGTTGCCAGTGCTTGGCTGGAATGAAATCTCTGAGTGACATTGACAACCTCCTGTTTGTTAAAGCTGCACTAGGCAAGATTTGTATGGGCATTTTTTTTTTTGTTGGGGGTGGGGGGCTGCGAGAGAGAAGAGCGTCCCATCCCCCCTAATTGAGAACAGCGTAGGTTCGGTGTATTTGCCCAAATGAAATTCTGGTACACTTCTCCGCCCACAGGAAGTGACGAAATCGAAACTTGTGAAACGAGTGAAATACAAAGCTGTCTCCTTACAGCAGTGAGTGAGCGAGCTAACGTTAGATCTTTTGTCTCTCTCGTTATCTCACAGACCAGCCATGTTGGTAAACATGAGCGTACTATGTGCAGTTTACCGACATCAGGTCACATTTTTTCTTTGTATTGAAGTATTGCATTTCTCAATTGCTGCTCCTTGCCATTTGGAGCCGCCAACATGCAAAATTGCATAGTGCAGCTTTAAACCGGCCAGTGTTCGGGGGAAAGTCAGTATAAATGTTGTCTCTTCTCACTCCCCTTCTGTCCTCTGCTCTCCGCTGCCGCCCTCTGCTGGCTGTGTGTGGTAACAGCAGACTCAGGAGGATCAGAGCTGGGTGTGCTCTCCTCTACACTACAGCTCAGAGTCCAGGAGGGGCTCAGATGGGGAGAGTGAGACAGTAAGAATCCACTTTACTCATAATATCACACTAGAGAGAAGGATGGATACCTGCATTTCTCTTCTTACCCTTCTCTCTCTCTCTCTCTCCCTGTCTCTCTCTCCGTCCGGCAGTAACTTGCAGTAACCTCTGTCAGTGGAGATGGAAGTGAGGGGTGGAGCCAGAGGCTGACTCTACACAGATAAGCTATGAAGTGTCGTAAAGCCACAGGACACTATGACGTTGTGATGACAGTCTTTGGATGCCCAAGCTGCATGCGGAGGCTTTGCCAACTGAGACAGAGACTAAACAAAACATATGCAGCAACAAGCATAGAAACACATAAAACACACCAACTCACACACACACACACACACACACACACGTGCATGCTCACATACACTCCTTTCGAAATAGTATGCAAAAAAATAATAATAATCAGAACCAATTCCTGGAGTAACTGACTGCCATGAAGAAAGGAAGAATAGAAAAAAAAAGAAAAGTAGAAAATCACATAGAATCATGCGCTACAACCAACAGAGGAAGAACGAGTTGAACTGGTTTGGTTGTGCTGTCAGACACGCTCTTCTAATGTTTTGGCATCTGGAAGCCATGTCACGTCACCAACATCACGTTCTGATGTCGCCTCTTTTCTTGTCTCTTGCTGAGCGAGCGTTGGTCTTTTTAAAATACATCATCTTTGGTCTTTTTGGAAAACAACTCAGCTGTTGGTGAGTCAGGCGTTGTCAGAGTTGTGCCGCCTGGTGTGGAGGTTTCTAGTGTTCATGGGTGTGGAAGTCATGCTATCCCGTACCAGCTCTGGCTATGCAATATGGACAAACGCTTGGATCCCCCTCCGCTTTAGTATTGTTTCATTTTTTTTATTAACTTTTCAAAGGGGAGTGGGGGAATGTCTCTTCACAAAGTTTAACATGTGTATCATTTTATTTCTAGCACTTTAACCATGCACATCCAGCTGAGGTCTTTTGAAACTGTGCATGATTTGTAATCTTGTTTCTTGCTTCCATCCATTGTTTGAAAGTAAAGTCTTTTTTTTTTTTCAGTCAATGTTTTATGTGTGTTATGTGTACACAGTATTCTCTCAGTGATCTGTTTTTTCTGTAGTGTCTTGTGGTCTGACAGTGAATGGTTGTGTTCATAATGCCTTACTGACTACACATTGTATGTCCTCTAAATACATTTGGATTAAATGAAAAATGAATATATATATATATACATTCCTTTCCATTATATGCAAAAATGTTGTGAAGAAATACCAAACAATATAGGAGCCATGACATTACACCTTTTCTGAATTTAGGAAGAAAATGATTCCAATTATCTTTTGTAAATTGTAGATAAAGTGTGTATGTGTGTGCTCACACGCAAGCATGTGCCCATGTGTGTCTTTGTGTGCATCTGAGTGCTTGTGCATGTGTACGAATGTATGGTGGAGAGACACATAAATGTTATAGAAAAATATTTTTTTTCTGTCCTGTCTATTGTCAAATGTGTAAATTCCACTTGTTGTTATAAGCCATGAAATTCTGCTACCGGCTATGAGCATGTTGGCTGTGTAAGAAATATGAAATATGCACTTTCCAGATGTCTTTATTGGCACTGGGACAATAATCAATAACAAAGAAAAGAAAATGAAATAAACCTAAATAAATAAAAGAGTTTTCTATACAGGAAGTCAGAAAATAAATATCTGCTGCCACATACTTGCTATAACCACACCTTCCTACTTCCATTCATGGGGATACTTGTTGGATCAAGGTTTACCATGATCAGACTTCCTGTCCTTCTTGATAAATATTGCTGTGACATATTACTGTAATATCCGTGCGTCTGCTGAAATGAATATGCCTGTTTGTAGGCTACAGTGTTTATAGCTGATCACTGTGTAAAATAAAATAAAAATCATGCTGTGTAAAAGTGAATTTGGTGGATTTATTTCAAGTATTCTTTTTTTTTATATATAAAATGTGTAGCTTAGTGTCATACACCAGCATGAGATCAGACCTCTACAGACATGTATGGTTGAATAGTAGAAATGCAGTTTCATAATGTGGCCACTAGATGGCAACAGCATATCTCAGAAATTATGTTTTTGAATTCTTTCACATCTTCATTGAAATCTCAACTTGAAGGCTCACAAGAAGATTCAAGACGCTAATTGCACTGGCATATTAGATTTTGTGAAGGCAAATACTTGTCTATGAACCGATCACAGGCTATATACAGGCTTAGAAAAAGACTCTTGAAATACAACGTCTCCACATTTTGTGTGCATCATTTCAAAAGCCTCTGTCGGCACTTCCAAGTAACATTGACATTTTAACACCACAAACATCATGATATAAATATTTGATTGCTTCACTGGGGCTACCTCAACTCTCCGTCTTTGTGTTGGAGATAGAAAGAGGGAGAACGGTGTGTATATGAAAAGTGTAGTGCACATTGTTTGGTGCTCAGGCGTGAATCAATACGGCTTCAACCAAATCAGTCCTTTGAGATGTTGGTTGACTATCTGCACTAAAACAAAGTCTCTAAAACAAACTTACAAACTTCTCTCTCTCTCTCTCTCTCTCTCTCTCTCTCTCTCTCTCTCTCTCTCTCTCTCTCTCTCTCTCTCTCTCTCTCTCTCTCTCTCTCTCTCTCTCTCTCTCTCTCTCTCTCTCTCTCTCTCTCTCTCTCTCTCTCTCTCTCTCATGCACACACACACACAAATAAAGAAAGGGAGCAAACGGAACAAAAAATCAAAGATGAAATTCATGGGAAGGTATAACAGAAACCAGGCAAGAAATTATCTTCAAAAAGATGTTCTCAGTAGGTCAGAGTAAAAATACAGTTTGTTCAATGAATCCTCCTGAAAAATGTCAGTGAGTATAGTGTGTGTGTGTGTGTGTGTGTGTGTGTGTGTGTGTGTGTGTGTGTGTGCGGATACACATATATTTCTGTGTATGTGACTGTGTTTTATGTGTATGTGTGTAATTGTCACTCAGGGTGACAAGTCAGCCATGTCGGGCCATGATGGAATGTGTGATGGACAAGGATCAGCAGCCACCTGCCCAATCGTCCTGGAATGAAATCCTCCTCCCTCCTCCCTCCTCCCTTCTACCCCCCCCCCCCCTCCCCTCCCTCCCCCCATCCATGCTCCTTTTCCCCACCATTGAACTCCTTCTCACTGACTTTCAGCTGGATTGCCCCATAGGTGTGAAAGTGTCTGTCTGTCTATCTGCGTTCGCCCTGTGATGGACTAGCAACCTTTCCGGGGTGTTTACTTGCCTCCTGCCCAGTGCATGCTGGGATAGGCTCCTGTAAATGAGTGGACAAAATGAATGAATGATGGAAAATAATGAGTCACTGTCAAAGGGAACAATGTCATTATAGTTCTTGTCAGTATATAATAGCTGAACATAAAGAAAAGCAGAAGAAAACATACAGACCGCAGTAACAGGGATCTGAAATGCTCTCAGAGCGTGAACCTGCAGCATCTGTACCTGGGGTGAAATGGGTCATCACAAAGCCGAGCTTTCATCTACAGGAAACATAAACAAATGCCTTTGTTCTTTCAAAGGAGAGAGGGGAGAAAGCAAAAACAAACAGGGAGAGTGTGCAGTGTGTGTGAGTGTGTGTGTGTGTGTGTGTGTGTGTGTGTGTGTGAAGGAGAGAGAGACCAAATGAAAGAGAAGGAGAGCAAGAGAGAGAGAGAGAGAGAGATCAAAGCAGGGGGTATGTTTTTAAATCTCTGTGTGGGAGGTGAAGCCTCACCTACCCAGAATGCCTTGCCTCACCCCTTTACAGCCCACTCAAGATTTCAGGAGCATCGCTTCTCCTTTGAGTCAGGATGTTACGATATCACCGCCGTTAGTCATCACACCTATTGTCTTGAAATAGTGCTATTGTGTGAAGCTGCACATCAGTCACCGCTTTATGATCTATAACATGCATCTCCCACACACAGCTCCACATGCGCGTCACAGCTACCCCAGCATCATGGAGCACTTGGCTAGGCTTGGTTGAATCTCACCATAGTACATGTATTAAAGCGGTTTAGCTGGATCAGAGTGGTAAAAGTGATCGAAGTGTCTCTTTTTAAATCCGTGTGAGCGGCCGAGAGCAGACGGTCCATACAGGGAGAACGCCGTGCCCTCTCACACACACACACACACACATGAAAAGCTGTGAAAGTCTCTCGCGTTGTCAGTGTCTTAAGGCAGTGTTTATCTTTGGCCGGCTGGAGAAAACAAAGACATCGATTTCTAATCCTAATCCCCTTCTACTGCTTCTCTCCTATTGATCAACTATCCATCCTTAATGAGATGGAGGGATAGAAGGGATGGAGGGCTGATGAAGGACAAAACTCCCCTCGTCAGCCCCGCCGGCGCCTTTTCCCTCTACCTGCCTCTCTTCAAGCTTTTTCTCTCACTTGTGGGGGGCTCTTACTAACCTGATGTTTGCTGTGGAGGGATGGAGAATGAACGCCGTCCGTTCCTTTATTACATCTGGAGGCTTTCATCACCGCTGTCATGTCATTGGATGATTTGGACGTGTCAGTGGATGGTTAAAGCCTCTCTTTCCTTCACTGCCATGCTGTTGGCGTAGATTGGTGGAAGGTTTATGACTTCAAACAGGCACAGCCACCTCACGTGCACACACACATACGCTCACACACGTACATGCATACACACGCAGCGGGAGTGTATTGCATTTCGGTCCGAACACCAGTCATGGTAGTTCGTCTCGGAGTGTATTGCATTTCACTGATAATGGCTCACTTCCTCCTCTGCTCTGCTCATGTAGAATCTATGAGTCATTCTCTCATCCACCTGATCTTTAGTATTATTGGAGCTGTGGAGTTAGACAAGTCCCCTCAGTGGGTAGTTAATAACGGCTCATCTCTGCGCTGTCTCATACAGCGGTGTTGGTTCAAGTGAACTCTGTCGATGCCTTGACAGTTTTAGAGTTTTCCTTCACCACTAATGTGGGGGAAAGTATATTCAAGTGTCTTTCAGTTCCCACCTTGTTTACATGGTTTGCATTTAAATTCTAGGAAATTTGCTGACAGCTCTTATCCTGAACAACTTACAGTACAGTGAGTCAGCAGGTAGGGTTTCGGTGTCTTGATCAAGGGCGTTTGGACAGGACACACTGCCTCACGCAGGGATCCAAGTCTCTGCAGCGTCTCACTCCACTAAGCCACCTGGCCAACATTCAGAACTGAAACAGAAGGACTATAATGCCTAAAAGGTAAATGTGAAATGCAATAAATGAGTGTCTAATCCAACTAGAATTCAATATGTTGAGTAAAATAAAAACATGCTTTCAGTTCAATTCTCCTCCACCGACCTGTGACACTTTTCTCTTATACTCGTTTACATCTTGGTGATCTTCTCATCCTTCCATTCTCTGACCAGGGAACGATTCGCAACCAGGGGGAAGGGGTTTGTGGTCGTGGGGCGTTCAGGGGAGAAATGTTGACCGCTGACTATGACCCCTGGAAGCGATACTCTTCTGTGGTCCTGCTCAACCACAAACTCGGACAGACACGATGGCAGAAACTGAACTGGATCGCGGGATCGGTAAAAACCTGCTGTTGAGGTTGGAGGTTATGTGATGGTATCTGTGTTGTTTGTGCACAGACTAGTAGGATTAATGTCAATCACGGCGGTATTCCCCTTAGGATCATGGGTAAACAATGAAAGAGACGTGGGAGGTCCACTGACCACGCCCCCCCCCCACTCAATCTGACTCTGGGGTAACATCAGATTGAAACGACGAGCATGTGAAGGAACAAGGCATAGCGCCGGTGTTGTTTTAAGTTTGTGCCAATCATCCAGGTTGCACCTCTGCATTGTTTCTCGGCGGTGCCTGCCAGCGTATATCAGGGCTCCTTTTCCATCCTTCAGAAGAAGATACTTGCAGCTGTTCAGTATGAAAAACCACTTCCACAGACTTGAAAAGGATCCAAGCTATAATCCATCACAGTAAACACGAAGCTGTAGGTTTCTCTGCATTGTGCCTGAGTTTAGTGTTTTCATATCAACGTGTGCATTACACTGCGCTCTGCTTGCTGTCAATCGCCTGACACCCACAGGAAAGAAGTGGAAGTCTGCGCCAGGAAATAATCCCTCGAAAAACATGTTGCTTTACAAACTTTATTGTCAAATCCATGTCTTCTTATTTGGGCCATCTCTGTCAGCCAGCAGTTGATTTCAAGCTAGGTTTTTAAAAAACAAATAAATATGGGGGAATGTAAACTAGATGTTGACAGGAGCAAATGGGCTGTAACTCTAAATGGCATCATCCTCCTTTGAGAGTGCAACATTGACAACATTTCAATGAAAATTGTTTGTTTTGTGGAAGTTTGACGAGCCAGAGTGTCTGCACCCGGATGTGGGATTGGGAGAAAATTGGATGATTTTGGATATAATGCATGTCACTGCAAAAAATGCCACCCCTGGGGTGTTTCTCCCTAAGTGCGTGATAATGGCTGCAGCAGAAGTCATTAATAGCAGGCTAATGTGTGTCAGATGCTACCTGTCCAGCAGCAGCAGTAGCAGCAGGGGAGAGGGAGCCAGGACACGAGTGACTGGCCAGCATAATGAGAAGGACATGGCCTGCCAACTTGGGCAGCTGCTTCTCTGGAGGTACGGGAGATGTGTGTGTGTGTGTGTGTGTGTTTGTTTCTTCACTCATTTCTCTCTTTGCTTTGCTTCTCTGTTTTTCTCTTATGCAGAATTTAGAAATACAGCTACACAAACACACACACACACACACACACACACATACAAGCCGCCTCGTCAGGGTTACCGTGGGAATGCCTGTGGCATTATGTCAGTCACTGAGGTGATGCCTTTAATCCTGAAACAAATTTAGACTTTGAGTTGTGTGTCTCGGGGGGAGTGTGTGAGTGAGCGTGCACGTGTAAACCCCAATCTCACACCCATTAGACTACGGCTGGCCGCGCAGCAAAGACACCCCACTGCCACTCCCACATGGAGGAGCCAGCAGGATTAGCTAGTTCTATAACCGCCCTAATCTGGGGACAAAAACCCACAATCGCCTCCCACTGAGACGCCCGAGACAGAGAAAGATTCAATTTGAGCTGCCCTCCTCAATATAACAAGAGTGTCTTTTAGGGTTAAAGCTACTACTGCTCGGTCTAGCATTCATCAATGTGGATTCAGCCCTTAAACGGTGTCCGTTTTATCCGCATCGATCTCTTTCCTTTCATCAGAGTTTGAAACACCAAGTGCCTGAAAATGGAAGAGCGTTTCTTTTTGTGACGCTAAGTATGAAGTCGTATATATCAGAGGTCTCACACTGTGTTGCATGAGGCGATCTTTGGTGAGACAGGTTGTAAGAGGGAAGAGAGAAACATATCCATCAGTCCTCCTGAAGACTGCAGCTTGTGTATGTGTGTGTGTGTGTGTGCATGTGTGTGTGTTGGTAAGTCTGCCGTGGTGAGTGCTTCCACATGTACAGACACAACCCCAGTGATATGATGTTCAGTGTCTCCCAGCAAATAGTCTGATAGTCTGACAGAAGTTGCGTGTTTTATTGCCTCAAGACTGTCCAAGTCTTTCCCTCTCTTCTCTCTCTTCCTTCTCTTCCTTTTTCTTAGTCTCTTTTTTCTCTCTCTCTCTCTCTCTCTCTCTCTCTCTTACTCAGAAGCATCCGCCTCATTAAATGCCATCAGCATTTTTTCTGTTGTGTGTGATTTGGATGGATTGGGAGGGAGTCAAGTGTGTGTGTGTGTGTGTGTGTGTGTGTGTAGGTGTGTGTGTGTGTGTGTGTGTGTGTGTGCAATATAACTCATTAGGCTAGAAAAACATTGACATTTTTGCCAGAATCCAGATCATGTTTTCTCCTCCTTTATGTATCAAAGGCTCCCTCCAATCAACTCCCCAGTGTGTGTGTGTGTGTGTGTGTGTGTGTGTGTGTGGCAGTGTACTTGGAGACAGATGTTTGCTGATTAGACAAGTTCCCACTGCCAGCTCAGCCCAATTCACCCGACAAAAAAACATTAACGCTCATGGTGACTACCCCCCCACCCCTCATTTTCTCTCTCTTTCTTTCAAGCTTTCTCTCTTCCCCTGATTTCTCTCTCACTCTTTCAGTCTTGTGAGCACACACACACACACACACACACACACACACACACACACACACCGAGGAACCCAATACCGTGTGATTGTGGCAGCAGTATTTCAGCTGGGTGTTCTTGTGGAGTTGTTTTCCTTCTTCCAGGCACCTCTGACTAAGTCTGAAGTTTCACAGAGAACACATTCTTCTGCCAAAGTCAGAAATGATAAACCTAAAGCGCTTAGGGCTTCACTTGATACTCTTTCTGTGTTACAGCCGAGAAGAACAAGAACAAAAAGTCCCATTCAAACATGATTAATACTTACTTACACGGCTGAGTTTTGGCATTTATTGCAATGTAATATGGCAATCATTACAATTTATCCTCAGTGTTTCTATTTTACAATTTACAAACTAGATAAAAAAAAAAGACCATAAATAAATGAAACGCTTCAAGTACCTAATTCTTAACATCAAACAAGAGACATATGCAGTAAACACAGATGGACAACATTCTAATCTAAATGTCTAATTCAACAGAAAAAGTCATACAATTAAAAAAAAACACCATCATACAATTTGTTAGTATGATCTTCCAAAGTGAAACTAGTAAGAGCTGGGGATGATACATTCTGTCTGGCTCCGCCCACTCTCTCTAGTAGCTTTGCATATTCAAAATATCCAAAGATAGCTGATTCCTTGACAAGGGAGATACCACCCACACACACACACACTCACACACACACACACACACAAACAAAACCGCAATTTTTTATTCAAGTCAAGCCCAAAGCAGCAAAAGAAAAAGTTGGAAGCCATTCTGACTTTGCACAGCCTTGACATGTCAGCCTTCAAAAAAACAGATAGTAAAAGAATGAAAAATAGAAATGGAGAAGGGAATGAGGCTTCAGCCCACGCCTTCAGTAGCCTCGGCTCTCTGTGTCCACTTCCAGATCACGGTTCGACAAAACTCCGCAGGACGGAGGTTTACAAAAGTGCTGCTTTTCTCTCTCTCACCTTTTCATTTTGTATTTGTTTTCTTCCACTTCTTGTATTTCCACTTTTTGAAAAGTCCCTCTAAAGTGCATGGATGAGGTAAATGGAATTCCTCTAAAAACAGGTTTGAATCCGTTCTCTGGCTCAGACGGGAACCATTTGTTCCTGTATGTGTTGCATTTGGGACAGCATTTCATGCTGCACACTAGCAATAATTATGTCCTGGTGTGACAGTGTGGTGATTCCAATCCTGTCCATCTCCCTGTGGGCACAGAGACAAAGATGTATGGTCAAATAGTGAAAGCCACAGCGAGCAATACTAATAGAGGGATGTGCTGCTGAATAGAAACTCTCATTTCATTTATTAACTATCTGTCAAATTCACAATACACTGACATAGAATCATATATATCTATTAGCCTTTTACTCCTGCTGTGATGCTCCAATATGGATTCAATAGTAGCATCATTGCAAAAAGCATGTAGATTTAGATTTCTTGGACATGATATGTTGAATAAAACCTTCCTGTTTCTCAATTTGATACTGTTGAATTAAGGACCTCTAATGTTGTTGAATGGAGGCAATCTATTCTCGATTCTAAATCCTGCACTTCAGATGCCCTATCTGCACTGTGATTGTATTCTGTGATTTTCTGTGATTTTCTTGTATTTTATTTTATTATGTTTTTCTTTTAAATGTCTTTGTTCTACATGTTCTTCTTTTTAAAATCTCTCATGTAAAGCACTTTGAATTGCCTCCGTGTATGAAAGGTGCTATACAAATAAACTTGATTGATCGATTGATAAAGACCGTTGTGAAGTGAAGTGTGTTTCTGAGTGTAATTCTGTTCCCAGTATAGGACGACTCACTGGTGCGTGAGGGCCAGTAGGCTGTCGAGGCTGGTGTATCCTGCTGCTGCCAGGGTGTCTCTGTACCTCTCCATCCCGATGGCCTGCAGCCACTCACACACCGACCACCCCGGCACACACACATCCGGTACCACCGACACACACACCGAACCCACCCCTGACTCCAGCACGGTGGCCGTGGGTCTGGAGATGGCAGGAGATGGAGGAGAGATTAGGAGTGTGACACAATGAGAATGTGTGTATATATATATGTGTGTGTGTGTGTGTGTGTGTGGAGATAATCTCTACAGTGTGTATCTGCATGTGTCTACATATGTACCTGTCCCCTCCTGTCCTGCGTAGAGTCCCCGGGTTGCGGATGAGTTTATCCAGCATGTTGAGTATCTGGCTGAAGGTGGGTCTCTCTGCTCTCTCTCTCTCCCAGCAGTCCAACATGAGCTGGTGCAGCACCACGGGGCAGTCCATCGGAGCAGGCAGACGGTAGCCCTCTTCTATCGCTTTGATCACCTGCAGGAAGGGACAGAGGTAAGCGGGGGGAGGGGTAGGGTGGTTATTGGTGTAAATGGGTCGGGTTCTGGTGGGTCTCCACTGTGTTATTATGTTTTCATTAGGTCCAAAGGAGAGAGTTCCTCCAAACTGGTTCAAAATGGAGTAATTCCCATCCCTTTTTAATGGATTCTTAGTAAGTGTATTTTTCAGTGTGGCTGGCAGCGTGCCTTAAAGAGCCCCCGCAGTGGGGGACGTTAAAGCCATCTTCTCCTGCTATTTATCAAACGGTGCAGCTGCCAAACATGCGGCCTCAGGATCCAATACATCACACGGAGGACAGCTCTCTGCTCGCTGCAGGTCTATTCTCCCCCAAGATCTTAGCCCCGCCCACTTGGGAGAGATGGCACCTGCATCACGTGATTTATACCAGGGTTCGTCATTTGAGGTCTCCAGGAAGTCACAGGATGTAACTTTGGTTCTGGGTGTTTTTTGAGTGATTAACTTATTGTTATTATACTTATTATTACAGTTGATGTCTATGGCAGTGGTTGTCAGTCCTTTCAGGGGAGGATTCATTTTTTTAGGACATTCATTTTTTATGTTTATATGAGCAAAAGTTCAAGCTACAGGTTAGCTCATGCAGCGGTGAGAGAGCGTGAGAGTTGGTCTGTGAGGCAAGTCAAAGGGTAGAGTAGATATCGATTACTCACATCCTGGTTATTCATGTCCCAGTAGGGTCTCTCTCCGTAAGAAACCACCTCCCACATGACGATCCCGTAACTCCATATGTCACTGGCCGAGGTGAACTTCCTGTAGGCTATGGCCTCTGGAGCAGTCCACCTGATGGGGATCTTCCCTCCAGGAGAAAGGTACGTCCCAGTGGCCTCCTACAACATTAATAGACGTATTGCTTTGGGTAATGGATCTTGTTCATTTCATTCATTCATTCATTCATGTAACAAGTATGCATTTTGTCTGTTTGGCTCTTTCATCTCCAAAATTTTGCGTTTTAATCGTAATTTTCAGAATGGGTTTTGCACCTGTGATCATTTCACTTAAACTAGAAATATGATACTAGCACATAAAGGAAGGTGTACATGTTAAATTAAAATAATAAAGAAGAAAACATTGCAGTTCTTTTCACAATAGCAGCAGATTACAGGTATGTGTGTACATCTGTGTGTGTCTTACCCTCGTAGTGTAGGCAGCCTCCGGGTCGTCCTCCAGAACGCGACTCAGGCCGAAGTCGGACACCTTACACACCAGGTTGCTGTTGACCAGGATGTTCCGAGCCGCCAGGTCTCGGTGAACGTAGCTCATGTCTGACAGGTACTTCATACCGGAGGCGATGCCGCGCAGCATCCCGACCAGCTGGATCACCGTGAACTGGCCGTCATGTTTCTGGAAAGACAGAGTTTAAATTAGAAAGACAGCAGACCACCTTAATGGAAACACTTTTTTTTTTGTTTTATGGTTCATAAAACAAACATGATAACTTGATGATAAAATGCAGCACATACCCTGAGGAAGGCGTCCAGGGATCCGTTTTCCATGTATTCTGTTATGATCATTAATGGTTTACCTGTTCAGATCAGGTAAGAAGAAAATTGCAGTCAGAAACATTAGGTACAATTTTCACCATATACATGCCAGAATCTAAAGCTCTAATACTACTACTACTACTACTACTACTACTAGTACTACTACTACTATTAATAATAATAATGTATGTCATAATAATGCCATCAGAGCACAGGGCCACTGCAGAACAGCGCCCCTAGAGCGGGTACATTGCTGTACAAAGATCATACAAACAAAAAGAATCATATAATAACGACTCACATCTGGTGACCACGCCCTCCAGCCTGATGATGTTCGGATGGTCAAACTGTCCCATGATGGAGGCCTCGGACAGGAAGTCCCTCCTCTGCTTGTCGGAGTATCCCGCCTTCAGGCTCTTGATGGCCACGTAGATCTCCCTCTTTCCCTGGAGGCGCAGCCGGCCGCTACACACCTCGCCAAACTCTCCTACACACACACACACATAGCACACAGCAACGTCACTGCCAAGTAAGCATGTGTGTGTGGGTTTGTGTGTGTGTGTGTGTGTGTGTGTGCACTCGTACCAGGCTTACCCATGCCAATAACCCTCTCGATGTGAATGTTGCTAACATCAATCTCTTTAGCAAACTTGTGGATGGCCTGATCGGGGTCTTCATAGGTGAACGGGTCCACGTAGATTTTAACCCCTGTCATGAAGGAGAGGCAGGAGAGGAGAAGGAGAAGGAAAAGGGGGAGGAGGAGGGATGGAAAGAGGGGGGGAAAGGAGGAGGAGAGAGAGCAGGGTGAGAAATACATTGCTCAGTGTGTAATGGCTGCATATGCTATATCGGTGTTATGCCAACATGTGAATAGATGTATGTGCATTTGTGTGTGGAACACTGTGTGTGTGTGTGTGTGTGTGTGTGTGAGAGAGAGAGAGAGAGAGAGAGTATCCCTCTGTCTGTCTGTCTGTCTCTTACCTACCTGGGTTAAGATGTTTCTCTTCCTCTGAGTCCTGCTTTGTTTTACTGTACTTACTCCTCCTGGGAGACAGAAGAGACGATAGAGATGTAGAAAACAGGAAACACAGAGAGTTTGAGTGAGTCTATTAGAGCATTTTTTTTTTCTACCTCTCACACTTTTTTTGTCATTTTGGGTTTTTTTTTACAGTAAATTGACAGCATGGTGTATGTGTCACATTATTTTTTTCCAGTAGTACTGCATATTCATTGGACTTTTCAGAATTTGCCGCAACACAAAGAGAGGAGAATGAAAACAGAGAGCAACGGGTCGCGGAAAAGACACCGAGGAAACAGATGAAAGCTTTAGAGGGAGAGAGGGAGGAGGGGTTTGCCTCAGGTAGCGCAAGATAAAAGGTATTTTCCATTAAACAAAGAAACTGTCAAACACCTTTGTGGGCGAGCAGGTGTGTGTGTGTGTGTGTGTGTGAGTGTGTGTGTGTGTGTGTGTGTGTATGTGTGTGTGTGTGTGTGTGTGTGTGTGTGTGGACGGCAGCGGAAGAGATGTGTTGTTGAAGAGACAGTAATGACAAGTCAGGGACAAAGGGATTATCACTGTCTCCACTCTAATCCCCTTTAAAAGCCCCAGGTAACACACACACACACATTATTTAGCCACACAATAGCACTGGAAGTGTGTGTGTGTGTGTGTGTGTGTGTGTGTGTGTGTGTATCATGGCAGCTTGGTCAAAGGCAGTGGGTAAAGGTAGAACGAGCACCTTCTACACATGTAGCTGTCATCAGCAATGTTGTGAGATGAGATGTCTTGGGCAAACTGATATACCAGGTGTGTGTGTGTGTGTGTGTGTGTGTGTGTGTGTGTGTGTGTGCATGTGCGTACCTGCGGCTAATGATGAAGACAGCGGCGGAGATCAGCAGTAGGATGACAACCCCGCTGACAGACAGCAGTAGGAAGGCAGAATTAACTCCTTCTCCAATCAGAGGGAAGGGATCTAACAGGGCACAACAAGGTCACCAACCAAGAAGTTACAGCTTTCGTCTCAAACCAACTCAAATTGCAGGCGTGACGTTGAGCAAAGCAGAGTAGTCGCAGAACACCTGAATTGGTGGAGAATTCGAACGGGGCGCTGAACTGTCCATAGCCCGCCGCTGTGCGAGCGCGCACGTGAAAGATGTACACAGTGAGGGCGTTGAGACTGGTGACATCAGCACTCTGAGACAGCGTCCTCATGATGCGATAGGACCTCTCTCTCTGATCCTGATCAGACCGGGGGGGAAAAAACAGACGGGCTCTCGTCAATGACCACACACACCATCTTCCTTATCAATGAAACACAAGCGTGCCGATATATATCGACGTTCCAGGCGTTAACCTGGGGGAGCACCTCACCTTTTCGTAGAACTTGACCTCGTATTCCAGGATGACCCCGTTGGGTCGGTTTGGCTGTTGCCATGACAACGACAAGCTGTGCCTGGTGACATCGGTGGCTTGAATGGATGTGACTGGAGAGGGAGCTGAGAGGGAGAGAGAGGTAGAGGCAGTAGGAGAGGGTCAATTAAAAAAGAAATCATCATAGCATACCTTTATTTTGTAGCATGACCATTTTATGAAGCAGCTTGTAATCGCATCATTTCAGAGAGATTCCTGAGGAGCGTCTCGCTACAGGTTAAATAGGTAAGGAACCTCTGTCAGGGTATGTTTGCCAACAATCCCAGTGACCCACTGCTCATGAGAACCGACCTAAATCTCATTCCTTCCTATTCCACAGGGACCTCCACTCCCTCTCTCCGCTTACATCCCTCCACTTTCTATTCCTTTAGCGCTGTTTGTCCTCTTTTAGGGCTGATAATATGATACGAGGCCATATGGTGGATGTCTGCAGGTTGGGCTTGACACATCCCAGACACACGCTCATGCAGTGCACACACAGCTATGTTATTTCCCTGGGGCACCAGGAACCAAGCAGGTGTGCCTGTTTCTAAATGCCACCATGAAGACTTCATGCAATGACAGTGGAGATGTTGCAGCGAGCACAAAAAACACCCTCAGAAATTAATGGAGAGCATGTGTGAGAAACGCCACACTCTGGCTGACACGTTCGCAACTAAAATGAAACACATCATAAAGTTTGGCTGCCTTGTCAAACACTTCCATGATCAAATGTGCTGACACTTACATGCACGCATGTACAGCAAATGAGCACACAGCCACGCCCCCCCATGCAATGCTTGTTCATATCTCTGTTATGAACACTGCTCATTGCTTCCTATGGAGTGAATAGCAGTTTGGGTTGAGTTGAGGCCCTAAACCGGTGTCGTGTTACTGCTGCAGTCAACAATCTGACAAACATCATAATCACAGCGCACACACGAAACGCTCTTTCTCACCCGCTTGGTTGGTGGTGACGGTGACAGACGCACTCTGCCCTGCCCCTGCGCCGCTGGCCTGAGAGACCCCGTTGTGCGCGTGGATGATGAAGGTGTAGTGCGTGTGGGCCTGGAGCTCGCTCACCACCACCCTGCTGGTCTTCAGGGCAGTCTGGCTGGGGGAGAAGAACACATCTGGCCCACAGGGCAGGCAGAGTTGGGAGCCAGAGACGGAGCCGGAACCGAGTCCTGGAAAATCACCAGGTACCGGCCTGCTCTGGAATACGTCTCTCCCTGACTGGACGTCGGATCCCACAATCCCCTGGTCGGACTGCATCCCCAGACCAACATGCTGAGCCTCAGGCTGGGTGTGATTCCTGAGCAGGGTTTTACCCCCCGTCGGACTCTGGCTCCCAGTTTGGCTCCCGGTTCGACAGATGAGACAGTCCAGGCTGTAGCTGGTGTCGGTTCGTCCTCCCAGCCGGCGGGGGGAGGCTCCATTCCAGAACCACCGAGGTCTCGTTCACCACCGATATCAGCTGCTGCGGGGCCGATGGCGGCTCTGAGCAAGAGACAGGGAGGGGCAGATGCATAAATAAAACAAACCCAAAGTTTACATTGCATGCACAAGGGAAATGGGAAAGGGGGGGGGGTGTTGCAGAGTTACTGGCAGGGGTTGAAATGTAGGCATCTGGCATCAGAACGAAAACCATACTGAGAGATGTTTTGATGGGTTGAATGTTTTCCTCTGTGGTATTTTTTTGTTTCTATGCACTCTGTGTGTGCATGTGTGTGTGCTGTGTGTGTGTGTGTGTGTGTGTTTTCAATTTTCCCAGGCCAAGGAAACCATGTGCTGTATATAGGCATAATTAAGTTTATGACATACAGACCAAGGTCTCAGTCTGTCACACAGAAACTACTCAGCGAGAGAGAGAGAGAGAGAGAGAGAGAGAGAGAGAGAGAGGGAGGACATTAATTCACTTCTCAATGTCTTTAGTTATCACGCCCAGACAGGACGTAGATGGTGGCTTAGTCATAAGTAATGGGATCAGAAACAACAGGGGTGGCATTGAGACAAGTCTGCCTCTCCCTCTGTTTGGAAGAGATAGAATGAGTATGCTTTTATTTGTGAACAATGCACGGATGCATTGTCTATGTCCTCACTCAAGCATTTTCTTCCTCTGTGTGTGTGTGTGTGTGTGTGTGTGTGTGTGTGTGTGTGTGTGTGTGCTCTCACGTGTGCAGGCCATGGAGGCAGGGTCGGTGTCAGCGCGGAGGTATCCAGAGTGGCAGCTACAGACAGTAGCCCCCTCCCTGACGGAGTGGCTATGCAGGGGACACTTAGAGCATCCTCCAGCTGAAGACTGGGCCTTGTAGAAGCCTACAGCACAGGCTGCAGAGAGAGAGAGAGAGAGAGAGAGAGAGAGAGAGAGAGAGAGAGAGAGAGAGAGAGAGAGAGAGAGAGAGAGAGAGAGAGAGAGAGAGAGAGAGAGAGAGAGAGAGAGAGAGAGAGAGAGAGAGAGAGAGAGAGAGAGAGAGAGAGAGAGAGAAGGGGAATTTCACTTTTTGACTTCTGTTGCACTTAAATGCCTTAAATGAAACATCTCGCAACACGACACGACAACTCAAAAGTAACACCTTAAAACTCACCAACTTTGTCCCAAGCCCACATACACCCTCACCAAACACACACACACACACACAGACACACACACACACCAATAACAACACTAGCACTGAATATATCAAACTCCACAGTGCCAGCAGCCCACACAAGTATAATTGACATTTAAATACATGGAGGGGAGAAAGAGAGCGAGAGGTAGAGAGAGGTAGAGAGAGGTAGAGAGAGGTAGAGAGAGATACAGTAGGGTAGTATCCTTGTGTACTGAGAAACAAGTAGGAGGGAATTCGTACATAGATTGAGTGACAATACAATAAATGAGTGCATAATTACAGCGCAGACATCCAAAGCGTGGGTGGCGAGAGCAGTTTTGCTCTCTAATATCAAAAGGAAATCCTTCATTTGTTTCCACGGCGATCATTTTCTCATCACCTTTTTTTCATGATCACACTCTATTCATTCCCCTTCCTCAACCCCACCATCTTTCCCACTTCTCTCCTTCTTTATCCCTTTCACTCTTTCCCCCGTTTCCAAGGGAGATGAAGACATCCCGGTGGGAGTGGGTTGGAATGTGGGAATGATGTGTGTGTGTGTGTGTGTGTGTGTGTGTGTGTCAGAATGCTTTATGACACTCTCATCAGAAGATGAGAGGGAGGAAGTCTCCTCTGTAATCTACTCACACCAACCATCCTGCTCCATCTGTGCGAGCCTCCATAGATTTGCTCTTTCACACACTCGTTCCCTCCCCATTACCCTAACCCTTTGACATTTTCCACAACCTCTCTCTCGCTCCCCACACACTTCCTCCTCGACCTCCACTTATCTCTCTTTGTCTGTCTGATATTGCTCTCTCTTTCCATCTCCGTCTATCCCCGCTCCTTCCAAGTGTCACAAGAATGCTTTGAAGCTGGTTGGCGGCTTTTATGGCTCTGTATCGATACCAATTTAAATGAGATGGCACGGGACCACACACACACACACACACACACACACACACACACACACTTCAAGGAGTAAGTAAGTAAGTAAGTAAGTAAGTAAGTAAGTAAGTAAGTAAGTAAGTAAGCCAGCCATGGATGGGGATGAGGCAATAGAGGGAATGGATCAGAGAGAGACAGAGGGAGAGAACAGAGACTGAAAATCATTGCATGTGACCTGCTGAGGACTCCTTTTAACAGGATAGGGTTAATTATAGGGCTTACATGACTGTGCCAGGGGGGCAACCCACACACACACACACACACACACACACACACACACACAGACACAATGGTCAGAGCTGCCTTTGTCCCAGTCCCACACAATCCTCTATCCTCCCACCGAGAGGACAGAATGAGGAAGGGAAGAGAAAGAAAGGCGAGAGGGAATGTTTGAAGCCATAAACTTCCTCCAGCTCCCTCTCATGTCTCTATTCTCTCCGTCCTCTGTAGCCTTTTGTCTCTGCAGCGCCGGGTTTGGAGGGGAGCGAGCGCTGACCTGGAATAAGAGCTCATAAGGGTATCATTAACCCGACATTAACCCTAGGCCACCGTGGGCTATGCGGACCCTAAACTCAACAGATCCCTGGTGAACTAGGAGGGATATATGCTGCACGCACACACACACACACACACACACACACATACACATACACACACTGATAAGATAAGATGAAATGATCCCTGTGGGAAGTCTGGATATCGAAAAGCACACACATACAAAACACTGATATGTGTACAAGTGTATATGTGTGTGTGTGTGTGTGTGTGTGCCAGTGTGTGTGTGTGTGTGTGTGCCAGTGTATAACCACTAAGTTGTTATTCACATCCTGCCTGTGTGCGGGAGAATCCGGAGGATTGAATACACAGTAATCAGCTGTTCGGCTGCTCGAGACAAGCGAGAGAAAGCGAGAGAGAGAGAGAGAGAGAGAGAGAGAGAGAGAGAGAGAGAGAGAGTAAGAGATGGAGAGGGGTTGACAGGGAGATAGACACAGCGGGAGTGAGAGAGAGAGAATGAGAAGAAGCGAGAGATAAAGAGGGGAAAGGCAGGGTGGAGAGAAACAGAGGGAAAGACAAAGACAGCGAGGGGAAGGTGCCCTTTGATTAGGATCAGCGTTGTCCTCGCCGGCATATGCATTCTCCTGCTACCTCAAAATGCAAATGCAGCTTATTGCAAATCCAACTAAAAGCCTCATCGGCATACTGCACGTGCGTGAGCATGTGTGTGTGTGTGTGTGTGTGTGTGTGTGTGTGTGCTTGCGCGTTGTCCTTGACCCCCGTGTTATCTGTCATCATCCCCTTGTTTCTTCCCAGCAGAGGGGTGTGGATGAAGGAAGTACCCCCGTGACCGCTCCAGTCTGACACCTGTCTCCGTGATGGATGGAGGGAGGGACGGAGTGATGGATGGATGGACAGATTGATAGACTAGTCACTCGAGAAGGAGGGGGGGGAGAGGGGGCGGGTCGTGTCCTCGTAATTAAAACCAAAGCAACGCTGTGGCAAAGAGGCGACGCGGCGCTCATCTCGGTGTTTTCTCTCTCTCTCGTACGTCTCTTTTGAAGGGATAGCCCGCCGCAAAATCAAAGCAGGCGTTTCCAGGTAGCTCGGTGTATCGGTATTGTATTAGATAACGTGTGTGTGCTAGCTTCTCAGATTGAGCTTGTGCCCAAAACCTAAAGAATGTGCTCTGTGGGAGCTACCACTTTAAGTTTAAGTCTAAATTTAACTGCTCACAAAAACACCCTCACTAAGCGGTGGTTAGGGGAGAGATGTGTGTGTGTGTGTGTGTGTCTGCCCAAAGCCAACAGTGAGGACATTAGCATGTGAAAGGAGCTCTACAACAATACCCCCCTCCTAACACCCCCCCCGCCACCCCACCCCACTGACCGGGGAGAACAGGGAGAAGCGTCGGAGAAGAGAAAGGGGGGATAATGAGAGCAAGACAGAGAGAGAGAGAGAAAGAGAGCAGAGCTTGTTCCAGTGCCAGATTGCTGCAGAAAGCCTGGTGGAGCTGGCAAACGCTCCCTACATCAAGAACAACCTGGGAGAGGGAGACAATAGCACACACACACACACACACACACACACACACAGACACACACACACACACACACACACACTGAATGTGATGGTGGAATGCAAACCACCCCCCCCCCCCACCTGAGTTTGGCTTGGTTCAAACAATCAGTCGTGCCGTTCCAATGTCTCCCTGCATTGTCACCTGCCATCCATGCACACACACGCACACACACACACACACACACACACACACACACACACACACACACACACACACACACCTCCCCCTGCCCTGCCATGCTCTTCTCTAGGCATTCCTGGGCAGCCCTCCAAATTGTGAGAATATGGGGCTTACAGTCCTCTGTGACACACACACACACACACACACACACACACACACACACACACACACACACACAGTACGTGCACATGCATATACACTCACAGACAAAAACCAGCACTACATGTCCAGAGTCCAGAAATGTGATGCAATAATTAGAAGGACTGAATGCAGCGATTACGCACTCTTTCTCTCATCATCGCTCTCATTCATCCTCTGCCTCTCATCTCACTCTCTATCTCACTCCGTTCCTGTTTTCCCCTTTATCTCTCTCTCTCTCTCTCTCTCTCTCTCTCTCTCTCTCTTCTGTCCCTCTTGCCCAAAAGCTTTCTGCTGTTGATGAGACACTGCAGGTGCGGAGGAAGGAAGTGCAACCATGAAATCTCTCTGGACGCAGAGAACACAGAAACATGCGTGAACAAAACAACACACACACCACTCACTCTCACACACACACACACACACACACACACACACACACACACACACACATTCCAATTCTCCCAGGCAGTGAGTAGAATTGAGCAGAATCCGACGATAGAGAAAGGAGGCCAGCGGAGAGACGCTGAGACAAAAAGCAGAGGGCTCCTCTTTCATTCGTCTTCTCCAGCCCGTTCACATCTGAAATTCTCTCTGTTGTCTCTTCACTCCTCGTCTCTCTCTCCTCCCTCGTTTCCGATCCTCCCAGCCGGATCGCAGCTGTCAAACTTTTGACGTCTTTATCCACCTCGGTCATGACCCTGCACTCTACAGCTTAACTCTATGTGTATGTGTGCTTGTGTGTGTGTGTGTGTGTGTGTGTAGCTGTCAGTCAGAGATTTTGACATCTTCATCAGGCTCAGTCATGACCTAGGTCTTAACCGGGGGTTTAGAATGAGGGGGGCGTCTCTCTTGTGTCCCTCCACTCATCCCCTTTGCACCCGGTGATGAACCCCCCAGAGGGGAGGGGGCGAGTCTGTATTGATGCCTTCTGCTGTCAATGGCCTTCTCTCAGACCCCTTCTTGCTCATTCACAAACTAATCCCCTCTTCCTCTCCTGAGCGTCGCTCGTCTTCCACCTCCTCATCACTTCAGCTTTTCATGTTTACGTTCAATTCAATTCAATTCAATTCAATTCAATTCAATTCAATTGTGCTTTATTGGCACAGAAAATGCATTTACAAATTATTATTATTATTATTATTATTATATAAAACCTATCTAACTAAGAAGACAGATATGAATAGATATGAATGCAAAACGATGCGTTCATGAACTCAAATTATCAATTGAATTTTATTCTCTACTGGCTGTATTTTATACTGCATTTTGGTCTTTCGCAGCAGGTGTGGTGATTAATGGGTTGTGGTCTTGTTTTTGAATTCTTAATATAGTTGTGTAATCTTTAAGAGGACATTTTTCTCTTAAAATTCGGGGCATGAGGTGAGGCAGAGTAATCCTGTTTCCACCTCATGTGTAGTATGAACACAGCCTGCCCTCCCTGGAAAGCCCAGTTGGTCTGTTTGTCCTTTCCCAGTGAGTCTTTCTCTGTATGTGTGTGGCATGCAGACAGAAGATCTAGAAACCTTTTGACCTTGACAGGAGGAGACGGGCCGCTCTATCTCTAAATCTCCTCTCGTATCTATCTGCATTTTCTCTCCCTCTCTCTCGGTGTATTTCTCTCTGTTCGCAGCGCTCCCTCCTCCCCTCCCCCTCCCCCTCTCGCTCTCTGCAACGGCGTAAGACTTGCTAAGTTAAAAGTCAGTGTAAAGCGGGAGAAGCGCTACGGCATCTATCCAACACTGCAGGGTCAGAGTTTTCGCTGAGTAGCATTCAGTATTCATCCGGACCGTGATGGATTTCCACTGAGGCAGCTGAGCCCGGCCAAGAGCCTGACAGGCAGAGAGAGTAGAGCAGCAGATAGATAGATGGCACTTCACATCTGTTGAGGGTTTACCGGAGTCAAGGGTCTCTCCTAAATCTAGCTGAGGAGTAACATCTTTCAGACCTCAGGCACCACCCCGAAAAAACCTCCTCTTTTCAGACAGAAGGAATGGGGTGAGGGAGGGTGGTGGTGATGGCATGGCTACACTGCTTATGCCATTGCAGAGAAGCAGACAAACATGATTTCTCTGTATCACCAACTGGCACCACCTCTTCTCTGTTTCTTCTTCTTCTCTTCTCTCTTTCTGGATCCCTCTCTCATTCTTTCTCTCATTCTCATCCTCTTCTCTCACTGAATTATGACCCTGTTTGTTATACAATTAGCCTTCTGGGATAGGCTTCATAAATAAAAGTGAGGGGGCAGAGCAGTACAATCTCTCTCTCTCTCTCTCTCTCTCTCTCTCTCTCTGTGTGTGTGCGTGCATACATGTGTGTGTGTCTGTTATGTATGTGATTGAATAGGGGGAGTGACGCCATGTTGTAAAACTGTCTCCACCAAGTCTGTTGTCCCTTGTTCGCCCGCTTTCTCTCTCTCTCTCTCTCTCTCTCCCTCGCACGCACACACACAACACACCCACACACACACACATACACACAATCACACTTGTAATCTTCAAGACCACAACAGTGGCTCCAAACTTTACACGTCATGCACACCACATGTATGTCAGTGGGAGCTGTGAACAGCTTGCACATTTGCTACCTTAAAGTTCAGATCAGACTTGTAAGTGATAGAAGGACACTCTGGTCCAGATGGCTGTTGTTAATGTTGTCACACCACATACTGGGGCCTGGGACTTTCCACTGATACCACAAACACTGTACCAAATGCCTTTTCCCTTCTGATATGATTCTGAGTATCCAACAAATACTATTTTCTGTAATCTGCGATATTTCCAGTAACTGTAATAGATGACAAGTAACATGTATTGTATTGTAATGTAACGACTATCGCTGTACTTTGCACCCATGATTATACTTAACACATGAATTGTTATGACAATATAGGCTTACCTTTACACGCTCCGCCCTTTTCTTCGTATCCTGGGTCACAGAGACATCCACCAATAGGAACCAGCCACTCCCCGTCAGCGCCGCAGTACATCTTCGGCTCCTCCCTCTCTACCGATTGGTTGACACAGGACCCCCTGACTTCCACTAAAGAGGACGTGTCGGCCCCGGTGACGGTGTCCGGGAAGGTCGCCAGGTTCCGGACGGTGAGGGGGCAGGTTTTGTAGAAGACCCTTACAGAAACCAAGGCGATGCAGGCACCGACGTCCTGAAAGGCCAGGTAGAAGCCCTTCCGGGTCGTGACCTTTACGTCACGCACCTCGGTGTTCAGCTTCATGATGCGGTCTCCGACATCCACCTGGATGGAAAGAGAATGGAGTCATGCGGCAATAGATTTATGAAAAGTGCAGCACATATTCAGTACCCGATCGTAAGTGTGCAAGAGTGCAAGGAGGGTTAGGGTTAGAGCAGAAGTGCCCTGACAACATTCCTGTGATCATGGGATGATCATCTGAGTGGGAAGTGCTGAGAAAAGTAAATACAAATAAGAGCTAGAAAGGATTTTTATTATTATAAAAGCAAATTAAAGCGAGTGGAGGACAAACATATGGGAGAAGAAGATATAATGATGAGAGGGTGACCTGACAATCACGATGCATTGTGGGCAAGATGCCCTCCTGAAGTCTACATAGTTGTTGACTATGCCCTCGGACCTCGAAGGGTCAATCTCAGACACTTCACTTAGTTATAGTAAAAGAATGGCACTTAAGATTGCAGCGGGGATTCTCCGAGGGGAAGAGCCAAGGAGAAGTCGCTGAAGGCAGGTTGAACTGAGTAATGAAACGGGACCTTAGACTCTGTTGTTTATTGCTACCTGAGTGAAGCTCTCATCTGCAGCCACAGTGTCCACCTTGATGAAGCTGCTCTCTTTGATGTAGCTCTCTCTGTCATCGTTGGACTCATGGTAGTACAGATTGAACGTCTCCTGGAAGACAAAAGGGAAAAGAGAGACCGAAGCCTCTTTCAGACACACACCTCGGACAGGTCCGCACTTCAACCGGAGTTGCCCTTCCACACATACAGCACACCACCGGAGAATGTCCGCCTCGGATGCGTTCACAACAACAGGAAATACTCCGGTTAGTTTAGGGAAAGGGGCGGGGCCTGGGTAGAGCGTGCGGGAGACAGGACATGACGCAAAAAGTACCAGCCAGTCGCATGATAAATCAACACGTCCACTCGCTGGTAGAGAATACTCATGAGAATCTTCTGCTCCGGTCACACTCGGGCTCACTCGGTGAGAAAACGGATTTCAGACTAGGGTGCTGGGTGGGTAAAGTCCGTTTCATTTCCAGACCAACTGATTCGGACATTTGCGTTCACACATACAACCCCTCCGAGTAATGTCTAGATAGGTTTCACTGCATGTGTGAAAGCGGATTGAGTCACCTATTGATCATCTGATGGTGATCAATCAATGCTTATCTTTTCTCAGAACACAAAGGGAGATTTGAGCCCTAATAACCAGTGCCAGTAATAAAGCCACATTGGGGAGAACAGGACACTCCCTCCACTGAGACAATGAATTATTATTAGCAAAAAAAGTTAACATTTTTGGTCCTGGCAAATAAACTTTTATCAGAACTCTTTGTTGTCATCCAAACTTTGCCAATTGTCCCTCCTGTACACAGACCATAAAAAGACTGGAAGTACTTGACATACTTTCTAATGAGCATGTGCATGAGGTTTCTGCAGTACCTTGCATGTTCCAGTGACCCCTGGCAGGCTATTACAGTCTCTCAGGGTGAACTTGACTTCGACGTAGACACGCTGAGCTCCGGACCGAGGGATCCAGTCTGTCCTCAGCCAGTTGTTCTGACTGGGCTCTAGGACGTTACACACCTGGTACGTCCTGATAGGGATGTTCTTCTCATCCATGATGCTCACCTCCTCCCACTGGGAATGCACACACACACACACACACACACACAGGGACACACACACATGTTTGTATTACTATACTTGTGAGTACCTTCATTGACTTCATTTATTCCCTAACCCCTAACTACACCACTACTGAGTTACCTAAACCTAAACCCTCTGAAATACCCCCTAAAAGATGTGAGGAACCTTAGAGGATTTTCATCATCTTTGTCCTCATAAGTTAGAAATACATGAACACACACACACACACACACACACACACAGATACATGGCATAGACAAACAGGCAGGCACGCACATAGGCACCGATACACACATACTGGCACAAAAGGTTTGATTGAACTATACACCCATGTTTTCTCCTATAGGGTTTTCATAGAGGCCTTCTGTAAATGTGTTATTTGTCATGATTGATTGATAATTGATTGCGTCCTAAATTTGACTGTCTATCAGACTGACCTCGCTAGGCCCGTAAAGTCATGTATAGAGCTGTATAAATAAACCTCACGTGACGAACACATGCACACATATAGAGACACAGTACAAGCAGAAACTCAGATGCTGGGGTGAGGCATTCTTCAGATTCACAGTGGCCACTTGGAAAACGCACATTCATTCACCCATCAATATTCTGCACTGGACAGTAGTTCAGATTTGTTGCCACTCCAAGGTTTTCCAGCACATCTCTATACATGTGAAGCAGGGCCCAACCTTCACTGCACCATCCATCTCAGTAGAGCTGACTTTCTGCCTTGTACTGTGACCCTTCAAATGACCACCGAGGCCTCCTAAATCCAAATGGGCTTTTTATTGCCTCTGAATAATAATCTGCCCTCTCCCTAATGTCCCTGAATGTCCCGTGTCGAAAGAGAGAAAAAGAGACAGAAAGTCAGAGAACGAATGTCTGTGTGTGTGTGTGTGTGTGTGTGTGTGTGTGCGTGTGCGTGTGTGTGTTTATGCAAGCATGTAAGCCTATATATGTATTTATGTGTGTAAGCACGAGCACGTCAATGAGCCCATACACATTGGCATGTCTTTGTGTGTGCTTGTATGTGTGTGTGTGTGTGTGTGTGTGTGTGGGTGCATGCGTGTATGTGTGTATTGAGGAAGAGAGCTCTAAAGAAGCTGTCATGGGGTATGATGCCTTCTTTTCAAGTCTCCTTTGGAGTCTTTGTCAGCAGACAGAAATCACAGCTGTCAGAGGAAAAAAGCGGTGCACTTGCCCCAACCATGCAGAGATGGTGTTTTTGTGTGTGTATATTTGTGTGTGTGTGTGTGTGTGTGTGTGTGTGTGCCCATGCAGTTAAAGGATGCTGTGGGGGGGGGGGGTTGCCTGTAATGAAAAGCTCAGTGCGTGCAGACCAGGACCCTGTCAATCAAGCGGCATGTGAGAGAATGAGAGCATGGTGACTGGAGAGAGAGGAGTCAAGTTCACCAATAACTCTTAAACCAACAAAGAGGTGAGAGAGACAAAAAAAGGGAGCAAAAAGGGAAGACGGAGAGAGACCACATATAGATGGCACATCACAATGTACACACAATGACACGGCACAAGATAAGAAAGATAGTGAGAGGAAAGAATATATTTCCAAACTATTGCACCAGGATTTATTCAAGCAAATACATGCTAGGAAAAAATTCCTTTAAAAAAATCAACACCCACCATCAAGCTGGTTTATACCTTTGCGTGTGCCAAACATAAAGCCAGCAATCTCATAATAGCACTTCAGCTTGGTGAACAACAGCTCATTTCAAAATCTGTGAGATGATTATTTACAACCAGAACAGGCTCCAGATCAAGTGTATGCTTGTGTGTGTGTGTGTGTGTGTGAGAGAGAGTTCAAAAGAGAGAACAGGTTCTAAACAGTGTGTGTGTGTGTGTGTGTAGGAGCTCTCACTCACCCCTCCTTCTGAGGGACTGGCTGCCCATTTCAGCTCTCCAGGCACTGTCCTGGTATCCAGCAGGGTCACTAAAACACACACACACACACACACACACACACACACACACTTAAGTGAAAACAGACCATAGTGCTCTAACATAACCTCCATTTAATCCTTAAACAGTGTGAATACAGTTACAATTATTGTGGTCCTTGAAACCATAAGCACTCATGACAAAATAAATGACCAGCATTAAGGTTGGGATACTTTCATTGACTGACATTGAATTCTCAGGAAACACAGTCTACTCCCCGTTGGATTTAATAGCTAAAGACTGCGGGGTGGTTTAATAGAAATGGCATATTACATTCAACTTTCCGACAATAACCTTGTTCGCATTTAAAGACTTAAAAAATGTAAGTTAAACTGATGTTGAATAAAAAAAAAAATTGTATACACTGCAACAACCAGCCCTGATGTTGAGATATTAAACAAACAAAGGTTTTCCTGACAGCGCTGGGGAGAGAGAGCCCATCCAGCTGGATTCCCATGGGGCCACAGGGCAACCGATCTGGGCTACCGCTCTACAAACCAGAAGAAAAACCACGACAGTGTCATTTTTCCTAATTCTAACTTTTTGTTGTTCAGTGTGAGCAATTCTTTGGAGGCATTTCGCAAAAAAAAAAAAAAACCCTGCCCTGCTCTTCCCTATCGTCCTAGGACGCGTATACGCAGCGATGTGTCTCGTAACGTTAAAGAGTGGGAATCCGAATTTTGCCACAGACGCCCCTGCATTCCCCCCCTTACCTTCATTCGGTGGGTAAATCCTTGTCCGGGAACTTGAAACGAGAGTTATTATCCAGATAAACGCGGAAAATATTCGCCCTAATTGTGCAGCCATTTGTGCCGTGTGGAAGCGTGCGTGTTCCCCGTTGGCTCTGCGCGCTGGCTGAAGCGGCTCCATCCCGGTGGGAAAAGTGTGTGTGAATGAAGCTGAGTGTGAACGCGAGTTGGATGCAGCGGACACTGGGGCGGTCTCTCGCGCTCGGATGCTCCCCTGATGATAAATTAAATGACTGCGACCAAACGACGTACATCGGTCTACATCGGCAACACGTCGCTATACCTGGTCTCAGATTTGGGTTTATAGTCTCAGGCTTTCTCGGGGGAATTCATAAACATTTTCACGTGAAGGCCTCTCAAATACACATCAAAAGTGGACCCTCGTTCACTAGGATCTGTTTCACGAGGGACCACTCATCTCAGAACATTTTTGTTGCTGGATATGATTTGGTACAGAACTGGTTCATACTATAGCTAGGGAGAGAACAGCAGGTGATGCCTCAACATTCTCACACTGAACTAACTTCAAATGAAAGAAATATTAGTGAAATTATTTTTTCCCCCCGGGGAGACCCTGGCACCTTCTCTGGGCCTTCTGTGGGTCCCTGAACCCCACTTCGGAAACCACCGGTCTAATGTAAATACTCGAGGATCCATGATTTCAGTGGTTTATGTGTCAAGTGACATTTAGAAGTGACAGCACCATGTGACGGGCAGGTTGGTGACACCATCCTCATATGGCATGCTACAGTATCAGATTCATGAGATCAGTAGTTTGGTTAATCCAACGCGTAAAAGTGTCAAACGTGGATGGTATAGGCAAGTTATGATAAGGAAGAATCACAGGATTCATTTTCTTGGTTGTATGAAGAACACTGTGAGTGTGACTACAGCGCCACCTAGTGATGTTTATTAGGGAAAGCAAGAGAAAAAACAAATCTGTGCTCAGATGTTTCCCAGTTTGCTCAAGAATACTTTTCAGGCTTATAAACTAAGAATGAGGAACTTCTCTCCAGTCTACCCCTTTTCCAACCCAATTTTCCTGTGAGATCTCCATCCATAAACCTTCATCCTCCATTCACATTTATTTCACATATTCAGACGTGTTCAGACCTGTGAACGCCATGGGCATGGGCATAAGCAAGGAAAAGTAACAGGAAGCTAGTGATGTGGTTCATCCTTTAATACTCAATAAGGCTGTACAGCAAACCAGGATGGAGCAGGACCACGCATGCCCTGCTGTAGAAGTGCGGTGGAGCGAACAAAGGAAAGGTTCATGACCCGTCCTCCTACACCTTCCCTCTCTCAAAGACTGTGGCGAACAATCACACTCAGTTGATGCCTGGCTAGAAGGAGCAAATACTTTCATTAGCAGTGATCCAGCAGGGTTTTCTCCCCCATCTGCTGTGTGTTGTGTAACAGAGATGTGGTGCTACTGGTTTAGTCCTTGTTTTATGTGTCCAAAGGTAGCCAGGAAGTCATCTGCTCATGCTGCTCTGTGTTGAAACAGACCAAGAGAGAGCTCTGAATAGTGTGTGTGTTTGGTGTACTCTGTTGTGTTAGGCCTTAGGCTGGTTTGGGCGGAGCATTTCAAGTAGGCGACTGTATGTTCTTGTGTGCGTGTGCGTGTGCGTGTGCACGTGTGTCCGTTTGCATGTATGTGTTTGTGTCGGTCTCCGTTTCAGTCGGTCTCCATCTCGCTTTGTGTCTTTGCTGTTGCTACGCTGAAACCATCTCGATCCCCTGTAAGGCGCCATAATGGACCCAGGAAGAGCATCTGGCGCTTTGAGACGCCACAACGATCTCCCTACTTCGACCTGCCACTCATCCCCCGTCCACCATAATACCATGTTCACGTCTCATTCTCCTCCAATCCCACGACAGACTGCGCAATCACAAAGACCCAATTAGCCAAGAAGGGATCACGATCTCGCTCAGGGGCCCATGGACCAATCGTATCGAGTACCGGACGGCGAGGACCTATGGGGCAGCGGCGCAGGTGGGCGGGACATGGCCGTGGGGCGGAGGTGACACAGTGACACGGATGGAGAACGGCCCGTTGTTTCTGGTCATTTGTGTCAGAGGAGTTTTGATTGATGACCGTCGGGATGTTTTTTCCCATTCTCCCCTGAGATTCCCAGCTCTCTGGAGGGGGTTTCCACAACGGACGCCCAGCCTCGGACCCCCAGTATAAGTTTGGCCCCTACACACGAACAGAAATACACACACCACACACACACACACACACACACTCTCGCGTGCGCACACACACACACACACACACATTTTGTTTCATTTGGGGCCCCAGATGGCTGCTGCCCACACATCTGTATTGTGAAGCACTATATATAGGCCCCTCAGTGAACGTGTGTGTGTGTGTGTGTGTGTGTGTGTGTGTGTGTGTGTGTGTGTGTATTCCTGTACGTATGCATGTGCACCTGCATGCACACGTGTGTGTAAGTGTAGCATAGATAAAGAGAGTGGAAAGGACAGGGAGAAAAAACAAAGCACATATAAAATAGCCGAATACGAATGTGTGTGAGTGTGTGTGTGTGTGTGTGTGTGTGTGTGTGTGTGTGTCTGTCAAGAGAAAAGCCCGAGGGATGTGAGGTGTGTGGGTGGCGGAGAGAGATGAACAAAGGAAACGGAGAAGAGAGACGGGGAGCAGCGCATTGCCAGTGAGGATTTGATTGTGTGGGTGGGTGGTGGGGGGCGGTGGGGGGCGGTGGGTGTTCAAAAAGGATCTTCCCTCAAAGTCTCACTAAGATTCTCCTGGAGCGAAGGAGGATTTCATCTGGCTTGGAGTCATACAGAGTGCTGGCACCGTAGTGGGACCTACAACAAGTTACAGTGCTGTAGTTTGGTGTTCTCCGGTTCTATGACACACAGTGGTCCGATCGGTGTGTGTGTGTGTGTGTGTGTGTGTGTGTGTGTGTGGCTGGACTCCTCGGGTCGACAAAGCGTCATTATCATGTCAGCAGCGTTTCGTTAGTACCCAGTCCTCTGCATAACAGCTGCTAGTCTGGCGAGTAACTCGGCCACACGTGCACGTGCGCCGTCATTTTGCGCGTGTGCGTCTTTGTGCGTCTCGCTGCGTGTCTATGTGGATGTGTGTGTACGGACGCGTGTGTTCAGTATCAACAAAGCAAGTGGAGAACAGAAGGTTTCATCAAAAACAGGAGGCACCGAAAGTGTGTGTGTGTGTGTGTGTGCCGTTCATCGTGCGCTCGCTTTGATGCCTGAAGAAATAACCGTCAGCCTCTTAGTTCAGAGTGTATATGTGTGTGCACACTGTGTGTGTGTGTGTGTGTGCATCTGTGATTGCATAAACATGGTGTCGCAGTGATGAGATGTTCCCTCCATCCATCTGTTCTGCTGGCATTTACATCTTCAGAGGGCTACAATAGAGGAGACAGAGAGAGAGAGAGAGAGAGAGAGAGATAAAGACAGAGATGAGGAGGAGAGATTCCCAGACCGTCTTGGTTCTGTCTGTCAGTCACTAGAGCAATAACACACTCTGAGGTCACCTGCTGACCCCCGAGGCTCCATCCTGACTTCAGCTTTGAACATGTGTGAGTGTTTGTGAGTGTCTGTGTGAGAGAGAAGCCGCGGTGTGTGTTTCTGTCCATGTGCGTATGTGTTTCTGAGTGTGCCTCCATAGATGTGTGTGTGTATGTGTGTGTGAGAGAGAGAGAGATCTCCACTGCCCCATCCCCTCCTCTCCCTCCTTATCTCCTGTCCCTGCGGAGAGCCCATGCTGCTTCTTCCCCTTCAGCGATGTGACCCGGCAGTGATACCGCGCGACCCCGTCTCCACAGACCCAGATAACAGACCACCCTAAAAATACTCTCTCTCTCTCTACCACCCTCCGCTCCTCTCCTCTGTTCTCCTCACCTCTTGCTCGCTCGCTCTCTCCTCCGGGGGTCTCCGTGGCCCGGAGTTAGCTCTGCCAGTCCAAAATACCCCTGGGCGCCGCTTAATGTCGGAGAGGTCTTTTCTTCTATATTTTACCCCCCCCTCCTCGCTCTTCATGTTCTTCTCTCGGAGGCCGTGGATGTAACAATGTCAGCTGAACAGCAGAAGTGCAACTCAAGACTGTTATATCACAAGTTTTCTTATCATTTTTCACAATAATTCCCCATCCTCCCCGCAGCTACTTCAATCACCCACTCTCTGGACAAATAGGGCAGATGGGATGTGGGCGAGGACAGAATCTGCCGGGCTCACATAATTATATATCAAGTAATAATCCTCCTAACTTCTCAATAAAGTATTGGAGAACGCTTTTGTTTTTAGTGCCTCATGGGTTTGACAGTTTTGAACAATGCTAATTGTGATAAACTAGGCATTCTTTGTAGAGCGCGCCACCGCCAAGAGAGCTTTTCATCTGACTGTTGCCTCTCTCTCTCTCGCTTCCTCAGCTCTCCTCCACTGACAAAGCCACTGTCTGTAGTTTTCGAGGAAGTTTTTTTTAAATTTTTTTTATTCCAAGCGCTTGTGCCACATTTGTCACGCTGTCTTTTTTATCTGCGTGTGTTCATGTGTGCGCCCGTGTGTGTTGTTGTGTGTGTAGTGCTGGGGATCCTTGCCTTCTGTTGGCCCAAGCCCACGCAGGTGACCAGAGGGTGCTTTGTGTGGGTGGACAACTCAATGGCGACCCCCTCTCTTTACCCATACCCTCCCGCCTCCTCTCTCTCTCCCCGCCCCCCCCTTCCTCCTTTTCTTGCCATCCATCCAGCAGGAGGGAGGCCCAGGAGGAAGCTTTGGCCAAACAACAGACCAGCTTTTTTCTTCTTCTCTGTTTTCATCTCCTCCACCAAAAAATGTGATTAAAATATTTCCTTTGGTTTTTTTAGTAATAGCTTCCATATGGGTGAGAGAAAGAGAGGAAGAGGAAGATGAGAGAAACTGGTATCAGCATGAGCGATGGTTACAAGGTGTTTCCTCTGAAGTCTCCCTGTATTATTTAGAAAAAAGAAATTTCAGTGCACATGGGAAGGTGTGTGTCTTTGTGCAGTGAGTGCATAAATGTGTGTGTGTGTGTGTGTGCTTCATAGAGGAAGAAAGAACAGAGATAAGAGGCTGTGTTATAGGGAGGATTACTAGGGATTAGGCTGTAAAACCAGATGATTGCTCAGTTTATCATCATCGTCACCTCTCCTTTATCATCAGACGCGATAGGTCACACACATGCATGCACACAGAAAGACAGCAAAAGGATGAGATAGAAGCCAGGACATGAACAAAATCTGTAAAATGAATGTGGCCACAGCAGAACCTTTGGGTCCCAATCTATCGCTACTCCTACTGCTGAATTTATTGCTGCTTGTTGCCAAAGGAGGATAGTGATGTGCCAAAGGGAATCTGGGAGCATGTTCTGCTCCCAGATTCCCTTTGGCACATCACTATCCTCATGTTGTGCTTGTAGCTATTTGGGTTGATGTGTGAGATGAGAAGAGGCCCGAAGCCCATTTGTTAGACATCCACTCAATAGCTGTCGTGCTGGACTTGCTTTACTAAAATGGACTAGCCCGTAGCAACATTGCCACCCTCTGGCCAAGATGGTAATAGCAACTGATGTTTGGACAGCATCAAAAGCGGCATGGGTCCGTGTGATGTGTCAAACTGAGTAGTATGACTGCTAACTGGGGCATAGAAGGAGGAGAGCATGATGAGTCATGATCTCTGAAACTGTAACAAAGTGATGAAGTTCACTTTGTTATAAGTTTCATGTTTGGTCAAATACAATACAAATATAGACTCAATCTAAATGTGCAAATATACACCAATAGAGAAATATACTACAGCTAACAGGATGTGTTTCCTCTATCTTATTCCTGCAGAAAGGCGTGCACTATGAACACAGCCACAGCAACTCAGCAAACTTTCTAAAATATTGCAGCAATTTGACCCTTCAGCTCATTTCTTTCCTCTCTAATTAATGCCCTAAGAGTCCCTGCAGCAGCTAACGTCTGGGGATACAGCAGGGACTTAGATGACTCTCCAACTCATTTCCAGCATGTACAGTACAGTTTCATTTACACCTGATGATCCCAGGATGGTGTAGTGAGTGGGGAGGCCGTCCTTCACCTGAAAGGCTTCAAGGTTCAAGCCACAGTCATAGCAAGCATGTGCCCTTCTGAAGTGTGCTGAAGCGAGACGCCGGGTCCCTAGCAGCTGTGATGGTGCTGTTTTGTAGCCGACCTGGGAAGAGGTCAAGTAAAAAGACAACTTTCTCCTTAAGGGATCAATAGATTATCACCTTTAAGTGTACACGTGTCCAAGAAGGGATGTAATGTGATTTTTCCCACCACCTCTATCAGGAAATGTGCTTTTCACTTGTGTTTATATGTTTATATGATGCTTGGCATACTGTCTAGATTCAATGTAGATGTATTTTTTATCTGCTATAACATCTAGTAAACGGAATAAAAGCGATGACCGTGATGGCCGCCATGATGTCGCAGTGCTTTATTGTGCTGGGGCCGTTCATTTTCACAATTGATCATCCACAATTTGGAGATCTAGTGTTGCGGATGTATAGAGAGAGCGTGGATAACTTAAACATGCTGTGCCTATCTAGGTCAGCTGAGCTGGATTTGGAGTTGTCAGCTTTCTGCGGAGTAAATAGGTCATGCTAACGAGGAGGGGGGTTGTTGACAAGCCTCTCATACTTCACCGCTTCTCACCGCAAAACACTCTTGCTTGCTGATTGTGTAAAACACAATGTCAAATTTACGACAGCAGATATTAAGACTCGTTATCGTTAACAGCATTCGATACATGACAACGAGACGAGCGTGACATTTTGTGTAGCGAAATGTCCTTTAGACACACACGTCTGCATGGAGGTCTGCAGCAATGCAGGCGAGGAGAATCGCAGAAATGAAGCAAAGAAGGCGTGAACATGAGGATCTGCTGTACTGTACAGGAACAACTTCACAGCAGGTTTATTAACCCAGATAGCATAAATATAGATGAAAGCCCAAGGAGATAATACGGACCTAATGCATCAGTGCACCAGTTCCACAGTGATAGTCTCACAGGCCCATAAACAGGTCTTGGCGTTGCATAATGGTACAGTAGAGGCATAATTTGTGAGGAAACTGCAATGTCTGCATCTTTGTCTGCCATGATGCAATAGTAGGCTTCCTGTCCTCAATTCACTAGCCACAGGTTACAAAGAACGTGGGCAGTGGCATATACACACACACACACACACACCCACCCACACACACACACACGTAGGAAGTAGGGATATATATATGGGTAGAGAGTAGGTATTTGGTAAATTCTCTTCTGATCCTTGATCTTGTCAACATGGCTCCCAGAGGTCTGGTCACCGTGACAACAGTGCTCCTCTGCTGCATCCTGGGCCTGCTCGGTCCTGCTCCATCTGCCCGTAAGTTTACTTGGTCACCTTTTACCTGCTTATCATTTAGGTTAATATCAACTGTGGATGTGACGGCCAAGCGAGAACACTTGGGGTTAGCGGTGACCTGTGCCACACACACACAGTTGAGGTTACGTTGGGATCGTGCGGCGAGACATGGTACACCACTGTGAGATGCACTTTGTAATATGTATGTGTGTGTGTGTGTGTGTGTGTTTAGATGGTGGTTCGAGCAGTGCCTGTTGTATGAGCTACACCAGGAAGCCTTTGGCCTTCCGCCTTATAAAGGGCTTCAAAGAACAAAGCACCCAGGAAAACTGCCACATCAACGCTATCATGTAAGACTCTCTCTCTCCCGTGCCAATCCATCACCACGCCACCCCCGCTCTCTATGATATTAGGTTATTGTGATTATTCTGCACATACTGCCTGTTTTAATGCCCCCAAACCAGCTGTCTCTCCCTATCTTCTCTCTCCTCTTCCTTCTCTCTCGTTCTTATCTGAATAGCAGAAACAGTCTGCTTCTCTCTCTCTCTCTCTCTCTCTCTTTATTGCTTTCAAACACACAACCCTCACACACACTGTTGAAGATGATGTGTGTGTTCACTGTTGTAGTTTCTTCACGATTAAGAACAGGAAGATCTGTGCCACCACCAGGGATGACTGGGTGAGGAAAGCTCTGGCCCGACTCAGGTATGCCAACCCTGCTCACTTTGAGATACGTAGACGATGTTTTTTCTAAACTGGTTAGTGTCAACAGGATGTTGTCTTGTCTTCGGAGCAGCATCAGTGACACTTCTATATTTTATAGTTCAAAACTGAAGAAGATGTCCAAGACCACCGGGGAAGGCATGACAAAGAGAAGTGGAACCAGTACCGGAAGTGAATCTTTCTTCGAGGGCACAGGAACCTTCCCAAACCTCTTCGGTTTCGCCAACAGCACTGCTCTCTATTAGCACAGCCTCATTCAAACTTAGTGGCAACAGCACCACACTGTGGTTCCCAACCTGTGGCCTGTGGCAACACCAGAGGGCCTCCAACCATGCAAGGCTTCAGAGAGTTGGAGTTAAATAAATCATGTTATTAAAAGACCAATTTGAGAGATAAAATGAGCCTATTGCCTTTTTACTGGCATAAAGGCTTAGCAATGTTGGCCCTAAAGATGCCTCGGGGGGCCCCCTGAGGAGAACAGCTTGGTGACCATTGATGTTGGCTGCGTCCTCAGTCATTTAACAAATGTTTCAGTAGAAGATTCTGTTTTTTTTATGATGCTTTCTGACTGCGCTTTTCCCTAACAACCCTAAAGTCCCTAAAAACACAATCGTATAATGTGAATCTGCTGAATGTGCTGCAATGTGCTGATCGTATTTCTGAGAAAGAGTAATAAATATGATTTACTCCACAATCCTACCAAATTATTGTCCATGTTTGTTTAGTTAAATCATGTCAAATCTACCACATTAGCTCACTGAAAGGAGTCATATCTTGTAACTTGTACAACATGTAACCCTGGTTGGTTGATTGATTGTAACATTTCAGAAATGGTTATGGAACAATTCATATTTTCAACAAATTTTGTAATACATTATAATTATATAAAATAAGCAATATATTCTGACATCCCGGTGAGCGCACAGTACACTGTGCCTGATGTAACTTCAGTTAAACACAACGCTAGCGCAACCATAACAGCTGCAAAACCTGTGCAACCTGAGTGGAACTACTGCATTGCATGGTGTAGGGTGTATGTTTAGTGGCATGATATGTGTGCCTGCTATATTTAGAGGAGGTTGTAGCCAGCACATCTGTTGGAAGGTGTCATCAAAACCCTTTTGATGAGCTGTGCTGGTGAATCCACCTCCAGGCTGATGCAAATGCATGATGTGACTGACAGGGGGGGGGGCGACCTCTTGTGCCAGTTCAGCGTGGTGCCCAAAAGGGTTGATGCTTCAGCCTTGACAAGGTGACTCTTACAATGACACGCATTCCTCAGCAAAATCACGCTGCAATAATATGAGGTTCCACTAGATGGCGGAAACGATCCGTCATAAACTCACTTTCCCAACCAGTACCAGTAGGTATGATCTTCCTATGCCATCTGATGTTTAAGAGTAATGGAGATAAGAGCAAGGATCCCTTTGATTTCCAATATTAAGCAATGCAAACGACAAGTGTGGACCGTGAATATGAACATTTATTTGGTTTATAGCAAACAACAGAAGGCTACAGTATTCTGCAGTCTACATCATGGAAGCTTTTAGCATCTTTTATCATTTTTTGGCCTGATGTTAACACTGAAGAAATAGCACAGGCAGGAAATGATGAGGAAAGACATGAAATGATAAATGGCAAGAAAAGCCAATAAATATTCCCAGCAATAAATAATAAATATCCCAGAATAACATTAAGAAGCATTTTAAATAACTTAAATTAATTCAGAGGCAGTTGGCTGCAGATATTCATGATGACCAGGATGCTGATGAAGAGTGCCTTCTATGGGGTAGTGTTTTTCTTAGTTCTGCGGGCTTCCCTGTAAAACACACAAACATGAGCATACAGGGAGCAATAACAAACAAAATAACATGTTGTTTTGTCCCTGAGCAGTGCATGAAAATGGTCAAGCAGTTCGTATGGTATACGGTTCATACAAAGATGCTATCTGTCGTAGAATGAGTTTACAATCCATTTTAGAGACTGACAGCGTGAAACAAGGCCTACTTACTCTATTTCCTTGATCGTCTCATAGACCCAGTCCTGCTTCCAGTGGCTGCAGATATTTCCCTTCTGTGGTCTCAAAGCTGAGCGGGAAAAAAGGAAAATTCGAACTATTTTAATATATAAGGAATCCAAAAATATATGCTCAGGAATTATAGTATTTTCAAGATTTTCAATGGTGTAAAATCTGAGACCCCCCGCCGCATGTGTTTACGGTGAACCAAATAAGGAGAGTGGTTCTTACATGACAGCACGGACACAAGGTGGGTTCCTCCTCTGGATCCTGTAGCCGATAATGGAAGCAGTGATGTTGCTAGTGCTGACCTGAGTGCAGCAGGTGTGTACCTTATTTCCTCCCTCTGATGAAACAAACAAGGATTTTCCATTAACACACATGCCTCCTTCATTTGCAGCATGAAATCCTTTCCATAAAATACACAAATACACTGCAGTTTCTCCCACAATTCAACCATTTCAGATTTATATGCCAAGTTGCTATTTCCTATCAAATGATGATGGAGCTGTCCTGGAGCAGGCAATTGGATTGACAGTGCAGGATCCCCGAGAGGTGACTTACCAGATCCCATTACCATCAGCGCCAGAACCCCGGCGAAGAGAGCCAGGCACGCCAGTCTTCTGATGCACAGCTGCATGGTTGCTTGACAGAGATTTTACAGAGATTTTGCAGAGGTTCTTTGCAGAGGCAGAGGGCTTGATCTGGCCAGATGGAGACGACTGATCTCCTTGGACCAGACCACCAGCTTTTATACCCTAAAAAGAGGAACCAGGTTGAGTTAACCGGATCTGTGATTGTGTATGCAGGGTGGGGGCTAGGAAAATCTTGAGTTGAAATTGTTTAGTCAGCCATTTCCTCTAGATGGATTTCATCATGCCATTGACAAAGCTAACCGACAAGAAATATATACACAAAATTGAGGCCTATACAGATGCAGCCATTATAAAAGTCTTACTTTTTTAGCTTTGCTATGCAGGCTCCAACTCTAAAAGGTAAAGGTAGTTTTAATCCACGGGACGTCTACAACTGCTATCACTGTTAATAACAGTAAACTGCAGTGGGTATAGGCCACATTTGCCTATGTTTACTAGTTACATTCCATGTTATAGTTTGTTATTGACAGGGCTAGTAAACTACAATCTCCAGATAATAGCGTTAAACATGTTTAGTGTTTGAAGTTTGGTATGAATCCTGATGATCTCAGCAAAAATGCGATCGTTCTTTTCAATATCATGTGCTGATCACTCTACCCAATGCGTCATCTTTCTCTGTTGCTTGATTTCTCTTCCCCTCCCTCCATTTTCTCCAGTATACAGACAATGCCAATGCAGCAGGGACAAAAAGGAGAAGGAAGGAGGAGAAACCAAAGCTTTTCTGTGTTAAACCACAACTTTCCGAGCATCCTCCTCCCAAATATGGGCAGTTGCCCTTGAATTCGCTGTGTCATTTCACCTACAAGCCTCAACTTGTCCGAGGAGCCTTTTTGATTTGGACACTTTGGGAGGTTTTAAAAAGTCCAAATGGCTTATCATGCAGAAATGTATTCCTTGACATGTTAAATCTCACTCACTAGAAAGGATAGGTTTGGCGTTAACCCTAGCTAAGCCTATACATTGTTCTTCACTCACATAAAACCCTGCCACAAGCCAAAATGACAAGAGAGAACGCTGTCATCTGTGTGGTTCAGATTCTGTGTGTCTCTGGTGTTAGGCTTCTTGTTACCAACAAACCAGCTGCAGTTTATTCATGGACGTGGCTCAAAAAGCAGCATGACTCCATGTTTGTGTAGTTTGACATGTCTGGTTTCCATCTGCTTTAAATAATCCTTCATAGTTTTGCTGCTGTCCAGAATGTTTCAAGAGTTCTATGTCTCACAAACTATTTGTCTCAAAGGGGCATTAAGTCATCTGTGACCTTTATCGGGTCTTGAAATTCCAGTGTGTGGGCAGTTATTTGTTCCAGAACAGAGCAGGGGGCCAGAAAGTGGGTTTTGAAAGCCAGTAATCTTAGCACCTGGCAAAGAAATAGCTGAATCATTGGGTATTGATCAACAGTCCTATCAACCCCCAGATTTATTATGGTCATTTTGTGCTTATTTATTATCTCTTTAATTAGAGTTGAACAAGAAGGCATTATAAATGTAGCACTGACCACTGCTGGACTATATTATTATTAACTAATTATCACTAATCCTAACCCTGAATTTCAATCCCACCAAATAGTGGTGGTGTGATGTTTGGTTTTACTAGTCACAAACTGGTCCATGACTGTGTGTGTACCTCAACAGTGATTCTATTTTTCATTTATTTGAACTATTGCATCACAACTCATCTCATCAAGACTTCTATAACCGTGTAGTCTCACACCGTAGACATTAAGACATTAAGACATTAAGACATTACTGACTCTTGAATCAATTCCTCATCACTGAAAAGCAGAAATGACTAATCAAAATGAGGAAGGAAGCGTGATCATTGTGATCTGCTTCACTAAAATGAAGATATTCTTGCAAAACTTGACTTTCCCTACTTCATTCATAAATTGCTAGTTGCTTTACATCATGGTTGCAAACAGAGCAGATAGGTAAGGCTGCTGTAGTTAGACAGTCACCATTATGTGCATGTAGGTGTGCTGGTGTGGATGTTTTTTTTCAAATTAGACAACCCAGGCAGATACTATACTGTTTCACTGCTTCCTTCACACCCTTATCTTTATTGGTCCCAACTTGCTGCCTAATGACTGAACAATGTAGTCCAAGACCTGGTAGAGCAATATTAAATTGAATCACCGTGCTGCAGACTGCAGCAATTTGTGGCACTTCAAAGGAACGTATTAGTGATTATTCCTGAGTCATAATAATAGACTGTCATGGAGGAGGGAGAGGATAGAGTCAGTTAAACATAATAGACCTGAGCAAAGAAATCTCACTTGGACTGGTGGAATGACAGCTCCAAGATAGCTCCGAAAGACAGATTGTGGCTGGTGGACACTTTTATTTGTATTGAGTTTCTATCATGGAGCTTCCATCTGACTTGTTAGTTTTCATGAACAATATTTAACTTTCTACCCTGCTGATAGAGAAATACGTTTAAATTTACTATCTCTTACTATCACTCTGTGTTGGCATGTACGCCTGTTTGTATGTACATGTGTGTGTGCATCTGCAATGTTTTGTGTGTAGCTGTGTGCTCACAAGCATGCTAGGTTCCTCTTGGGGAAATCCTGAGTTCTGTGCTAGGCAGCATGACAGATGGCCACGCTGCCAACGATTAAAAGTGCGCAGTTGGTTTAGATGAAAGATCGTAGCTCACTCAAAGGAGTGGAAGCTTAACCGACATCTTGTGTGTCTTTGTTTGTCTTCCTGGTATATGTGTAGCTTGGCTAGTGTTTGGAGAAAGATGCAGTGATTTACCCACTATGAAGCTCTCTCTGCATTATGATCACATTGTTTTCATACCTATCCATTTCTGAAGTTGTTGCAAAGGATAGAGGGTCCTCTTCAGTTCTGCCTGGTGCTCCAAGTATTGCGTTCAGTGCTGAGGTTTTGAGTACTCGTATCACGTGCTGTACTTTCTGTATGTGTGTACATGCGTTAAAACAGCAGCCCTCAGTGTATCTCTCTGAAAGCTATTACTGTATAAGTGTATAGGCAGACAAGCAACTGATGATGCTCCCACATGTGACCACATTTTTTTTCTTTTTAGCTCCTCCCCTTTTCTGTCACCCGCCATGATTTTTCCTCTCATGCACGCTGAAGAGCAGGTCACTACAGACGCCATGTGTCAGTGGAACAGTGCAGTATATGTATCTGTTTGTGTAATGTGTGTGTGTGTGTGTGTGTGTGTGTGTGTGTCACATGTACTGTGAGAGTCCTCTGCATGCATTGTGGTTGCAGAAATGAGTTTTCATCTATTATCTTATATTTTTTTCCCTTCTTTATCTTACACAGATGTAGATAAAAATGTACCAGAACTCTTTTTCTCCTCAAACTCTCAAACAAAAAAATAGCCCTTTGCTATTTTGCCAGCTGAAAAAATAGATGGCTTTTTTTTTACAAGCTGCTCAGGGGTTATAGTTGACAGCTAGTGGAATATGCCTGCTAAAACTGGTCCATGTAGAGAAATATTGATAAATGTGCACATAGCCCTTCAAAATAAATCAAATTAAGCAGAGGAAGTTTTTCTCTCCTTGTAAATGTTTCATGTATCATGATTGCCAATGGTCAAAATGATCAAAGCTTAAAGTATTAGCCCACCAAGATGTATCAGTACTAACTGTTAGCGGGTATTATTCATTTAACAAACCTGAATTGTACAACTTAAGAATGTAATATTACATGCATTGAGTCTGTTCTGTGTTCTGAAGCCCCCCGCCTCACCGGATGGAAAGTTTAGTGACACCTTCACACCAACAGCAACGAGTGAGTGGAGGGAGAGGACCACAATAGTGAGATTTTGTGGGAGGAAACAAGCACGCTACTTTCCAGCAGCATGCATATCTGTAGGTGCACACACAAACCATGAATGTGTCTCGGTGGGCTTAAAAGGGACGGCAGCTCAGACACACACACATCACATCACATCTGTCCTGGCCAGAGACACACAATGACAAGCCTTGTCTTCCTCGCACTTCTCCTCACGGCTAGCATGGTGGCCACACTCTCTGCTCACGGTATGTGCAATGTGGTAGTTTGCATCTATGTGTATTTTTGATGATGTGTGTTAGATGATGTTGACGATGATTGTGATAAGGACACGGATAATGACGATTGGTCTCATCTCTCTTCTAACAGGTGCAATAGGGTATTGCTGTGTGAAAATCAGAAACACTAAAGTCCATCGAGACCGGCTCAAGAGCTACTACAAACAAAGACCACCAGCATGCCCTATACACGCCGTTGTGTAAGTCTTCACTTCGTTTGTGTGAATAGCTTAAAATGGTCTTGCGTGTTTCGATACTGACAGCCAGTACATGATGTAATGTGCTTCAGAGCTATCAGTAATTCATTCAATAATTTAGTGTTTTTAATGATTTCTCTTTAAGTGTGTTATCAAATATGTATTTTCTGTCCCGTGACCAACTTCTCTATTATCCACAGATTTACAACAGTAATAGGCAAGCGGATCTGCTCTGACCCCAAGAGGCCATGGACACAGAACAGTATTGCCTACCTGAAGGGAAAAAATGGGCGTCACCGCGATGCCGATCCCGACATTGTGAAAACTACAAGGACGACATCATCCTCCACACAAAAACACACCACTCACAAGCCGCTCTGTAGAACTAGAAGGCCATAGCGTCCTGTTTCTGCCAGTTACAGAATGTTTTCACTGCAAGCACTTTACCTCATTTTGGTGAAGATATATTGATATCTAATATTATATATATATATATTTCCCATTTTATATATGGGTCATTTCTGTCATGTTTATTTGATTTCTGGAGTGTAAATATGTACTATTGTAATATTTACTGTACCTGATATATGATATATTGACTGTAATACTGAGTGGTTAATAAAATGATGATTATAAAGCAGAGTGGATCAGTGTGATTCTCAGGGTAGATTATTGGGTAAGTGGGTTTATGGAGCAAAGCTGTCATTCTGGAAGAGGCTGTATCTCAATCTCCCCTGCTCATCTTTCTCCCTCATCTCCTCTTATCCTTCATGTAAGGAACACAACAGATTCAGCGTGCTAACATAGTTGAGTCCATATGGTGGATAAATATTAAGAGGAGAGGGCAGCACGTACTGGTAGCGATAGCAGCAGCTTTACTCTCACAAGCCTCGTGCTTCTTTATTATTAATATTGTCGTTTCATTGCTCTGCAACTTCAATATTATAATAATAATAAGTTCCAATACACAAATCACCCAGATCACAAGGAGGGAAGTGTCTGAGCTTCCCAGACACCAATGTAATTAAACCCACTAACCATAATGTCAACACAAACCCAAACCTAGATCAAGATCATCATAAAGTTCATGTATGAGTAGCAAAGAAACTGATTGCAGGAAAGTGGAAACCACCGCACTCACTCGGTGTTCGTTCCTCGATGTGAATTATTTAGAAATGTCCACATTCACAATGCTAAGGTAGAGAATATTTTATTGTGGCAACTAGCAGCCGAGAAAAATGTGTTTTGTATACCTGCGTTTCATATATCATTGTAAACTGAAAATAAAAAAACATTCGATCACAAAAACAGATCATGCATGAGTCATGTACTGTATGGTTCATCCATTTTAGTGGCCGCCATGTTCCCCTGACGATGTGACATGGTGGGCTTCGGTTAGCCATGTGGAAGCTCTGGGGGCTTCTACTCAGCATGTTTCCATCATTTCATATTGATGTGTGAAAAAAAAACAAAAAAAAACTGTAATTTACTATGTGTGGGCAGAGACAGAGAAAGTACAGCTCTGCTACCGCTTGATAGAGCTGAGGGAGGTTTTGAGGGCTGGAGTGGAGATGACTGTTTGGTGTTGGTGTGCTGGTGTGGATGTTTTTTTTCAAATTAGACAACCCAGGCAGATACTATACTGTTTCACTGCTTCCTTCACACCCTTATCTTTATTGGTCCCAACTTGCTGCCTAATGACTGAACAATGTAGTCCAAGACCTGGTAGAGCAATATTAAATTGAATCACCGCGCTGCAGACTGCAGCAATTTGTGGCACTTCAAAGGAACGTATTAGTGATTATTCCTGAGTCATAATAATAGACTGTCATGGAGGAGGGAGAGGATAGAGTCAGTTAAACATAATAGACCCGAGCAAAGAAATCTCACTTGGACTGGTGGAATGACAGCTCCAAGATAGCTCCGAAAGACAGATTGTGGCTGGTGGACACTTTTATTTGTATTGAGTTTCTATCATGGAGCTTCCATCTGACTTGTTAGTTTTCATGAACAATATTTAACTTTCTACCCTGCTGATAGAGAAATACGTTTAAATTTACTATCTCTTACTATCACTCTGTGTTGGCATGTACGCCTGTTTGTATGTACATGTGTGTGTGCATCTGCAATGTTTTGTGTGTAGCTGTGTGCTCACAAGCATGCTAGGTTCCTCTTGGGGAAATCCTGAGTTCTGTGCTAGGCAGCATGACAGATGGCCACGCTGCCAACGATTAAAAGTGCGCAGTTGGTTTAGATGAAAGATCGTAGCTCACTCAAAGGAGTGGAAGCTTAACCGACATCTTGTGTGTCTTTGTTTGTCTTCCTGGTATATGTGTAGCTTGGCTAGTGTTTGGAGAAAGATGCAGTGATTTACCCACTATGAAGCTCTCTCTGCATTATGATCACATTGTTTTCATACCTATCCATTTCTGAAGTTGTTGCAAAGGATAGAGGGTCCTCTTCAGTTCTGCCTGGTGCTCCAAGTATTGCGTTCAGTGCTGAGGTTTTGAGTACTCGTATCACGTGCTGTACTTTCTGTATGTGTGTACATGCGTTAAAACAGCAGCCCTCAGTGTATCTCTCTGAAAGCTATTACTGTATAAGTGTATAGGCAGACAAGCAACTGATGATGCTCCCACATGTGACCACATTTTTTTTCTTTTTAGCTCCTCCCCTTTTCTGTCACCCGCCATGATTTTTCCTCTCATGCACGCTGAAGAGCAGGTCACTACAGACGCCATGTGTCAGTGGAACAGTGCAGTATATGTATCTGTTTGTGTAATGTGTGTGTGTGTGTGTGTGTGTATGTGTGTGTGTGTGTGTCACATGTACTGTGAGAGTCCTCTGCATGCATTGTGGTTGCAGAAATGAGTTTTCATCTATTATCTTATATTTTTTTCCCTTCTTTATCTTACACAGATGTAGATAAAAATGTACCAGAACTCTTTTTCTCCTCAAACTCTCAAACAAAAAAATAGCCCTTTGCTATTTTGCCAGCTGAAAAAATAGATGGCTTTTTTTTTACAAGCTGCTCAGGGGTTATAGTTGACAGCTAGTGGAATATGCCTGCTAAAACTGGTCCATGTAGAGAAATATTGATAAATGTGCACATAGCCCTTCAAAATAAATCAAATTAAGCAGAGGAAGTTTTTCTCTCCTTGTAAATGTTTCATGTATCATGATTGCCAATGGTCAAAATGATCAAAGCTTAAAGTATTAGCCCACCAAGATGTATCAGTACTAACTGTTAGCGGGTATTATTCATTTAACAAACCTGAATTGTACAACTTAAGAATGTAATATTACATGCATTGAGTCTGTTCTGTGTTCTGAAGCCCCCCGCCTCACCGGATGGAAAGTTTAGTGACACCTTTACACCAACAGCAACGAGTGAGTGGAGGGAGAGGACCACAATAGTGAGATTTTGTGGGAGGAAACAAGCACGCTACTTTCCAGCAGCATGCATATCTGTAGGTGCACACACAAACCATGAATAACTGAATGTGTCTCGGTGGGCTTAAAAGGGACGGCAGCTCAGACACACACACATCACATCACATCTGTCCTGGCCAGAGACACACAATGACAAGCCTTGTCTTCCTCGCACTTCTCCTCACGGCTAGCATGGTGGCCACAATCTCTGCTCACGGTATGTGCAATGTGGTAGTTTGCATCTATGTGTATTTTTGATGATGTGTGTTAGATGATGTTGACGATGATTGTGATAAGGACACGGATAATGACGATTGGTCTCATCTCTCTTCTAACAGGTGCAGTAGGGAATTGCTGTCTGAAAATCAGAAACACTGAAGTCCATCGAGACCGGCTCAAGAGCTACTACAAACAAAGCCGACCAGCATGCCCTATACACGCCGTTGTGTAAGTCTTCACTTCGTTTGTGTGAATAGCTTAAAATGGTCTTGCGTGTTTCGATACTGACAGCCAGTACATGATGTAATGTGCTTCAGAGCTATCAGTAATTCATTCAATAATTTAGTGTTTTTAATGATTTCTCTTTAAGTGTGTTATCAAATATGTATTTTCTGTCCCGTGACCAACTTCTCTATTATCCACAGATTTACAACAGTAATAGGCAAGCGGATCTGCTCTGACCCCAAGAGGCCATGGACACAGAACAGTATTGCCTACCTGGAGGGAAAAAATGGGCGTCACCGCGATGCCGATCCCGACATTGTGAAAACTACAAGGACGACATCATCCTCCACACAAAAACACACCACTCACAAGCCGCTCTGTAGAACTAGAAGGCCATAGCGTCCTGTTTCTGCCAGTTACAGAATGTTTTCACTGCAAGCACTTTACCTCATTTTGGTGAAGATATATTGATATCTAATATTATATATATATATATATTTCCCATTTTATATATGGGTCATTTCTGTCATGTTTATTTGATTTCTGGAGTGTATTGTAATATTTACTGTACTTGTATGATATATTGACTGTAATACTGAGTGGTTAATAAAATGATGATTATAAAGCAGAGTGGATCAGTGTGATTCTCAGGGTAGATTATTGGGTAAATGGGTTTATGGAGCAAAGCTGTCATTCTGGAAGAGGCTGTATCTCAATCTCCCCTGCTCATCTTTCTCCCTCATCTCCTCTTATCCTTCATGTAAGGAACACAACAGATTCAGCGTGCTAACATAGTTGAGTCCATATGGTGGATAAATATTAAGAGGAGAGGGCAGCACGTACTGGTAGCGATAGCAGCAGCTTTACTCTCACAAGCCTCGTGCTTCTTTATTATTAATATTGTCGTTTCATTGCTCTGCAACTTCAATATTATCGTACAAGTTTCAATACACAAATCACCCAGATCACAAGGAGGGAAGTGTCTGAGCTTCCCAGACACCAATGTAATTAAACCCACTAACCATAATGTCAACACAAACCCAAACCTAGATCAAGATCATCATAAAGTTCATGTATGAGTAGCAAAGAAACTGATTGCAGGAAAGTGGAAACCACCGCACTCACTCGGTGTTCGTTCCTCGATGTGAATTATTTAGAAATGTCCACATTCACAATGCTAAGGTAGAGAATATTTTATTGTGGCAACTAGCAGCCGAGAAAAATGAGTTTTGTATACCTGCGTTTCATATATCATTGTAAACTGAAAATAAAAAAACATTCGATCACAAAAACAGATCATGCATGAGTCATGTACTGTATGGTTCATCCATTTTAGTGGCCGCCATGTTCCCCTTATTGTGACGATGTGACATGGTGGGCTTCGGTTAGCCATGTGGAAGCTCTGGGGGCTTCTACTCAGCATGTTTCCATCATTTCATATTGATGTGTGAAAAAAAAAAAAAAATAAACTGTCATTTACTATGTGTGGGCAGAGACAGAGAAAGTACAGCTCTGCTACCGCTTGATAGAGCTGAGGGAGGTTTTGAGGGCTGGAGTGGAGATGACTGTTTGAGGTTGATTCAACAGCATGAACCACCACAGTACAATGGGTTTTTCCCACCCCTCACCCACTTTAGCGGCCCATGATCGTTGTTCCACTCATGAGTGTGCAGTCGCATGAACAGAGAGGGAAATTAGAACGTAATCTGTAATAGAAACGTATAAAACTGGTCTGCTTTTGACGAAATGTGGAGGGATGGCGCATTGTCGCGCTGTGTTCTGCTGTTTCAAAACATACACTTGGCCTAACGGAGGCGCTATCATTAAAGGTCAACATTTCAAACTTTGAAAGGGCCTAACTCCTCCTCCTAACCATAAGTCCGACTGACATGTGCTACACAACATCCAGCTGTCCTTACACTGTCCTTACTGATTGACCCAAGGAGGGGGGGGGGGTCAATAATAACTGCTGTGTCATCATATTATAATGTATATAGTATGGTATACATACTAGACAAAGCTCTGTGGTACTGTCTAAATCGTAACATGCACTGTTTTTTTTATAACTATCAATGTCTGATGTAATTGCAAAGCATGATGGGTCCTCTTCAGCTCTGCCTTATGTTGTGCTCCTATCATCTTCAGGTGTCTGCTATGAATGGATGCAGTCACAGCAGGATTATTATTCATAGGTACAGTGTGAGGGTGTGTGTGTGTGTGTGTGTGTACGGAGACAGTAGGAAGGTGCCAATAGAGAACTTCCCACGCCCCAGCAGGTTAGGTTAAGTCTAATGTTGTGGGGAGCTGAGGGAAGCAGTGGGAGATTGTACTTTCCTTCTTCTGACGGGCTAACCACAAAACACCTCTCCATTGCTTCCTACTGGCACGACGTGCGCGCACACACACACACACACACACACACACACACATCATACCATATACAGTTTTTTACAATCGTTTTCACACTTGTCTCAATACCATGTCCACTTCTTCAAAACTCTTCACACAATGTGCTTTTGAAACACACACCTGAGCACATCAGTTAACCTTTGGTGCAAAAGTGACTCATGCTGCCGTAACTATAGCATATGCTTTCTCCCATAAGATTACTTTGTCACTCAATGTACAATGAACTAAAAAACACAAACAACTTGGAGCATTGCATAATACATATATTATGCGTTTCCCTTTCCTCTATTTTTGCATCCACAAATATTTCAAGCCAAGCAGCTACAGAAACTTTGGTAACACTTTATTTGAAGGGGTGTGCATAACACTGTCATAACCATGACATGACACCTGTCATGACCATGAAGGACGCTTCATGAATGTTTATGACTGTTGTCATTAAGTGTCATTCGCTAAAGACATCTCAAACAATGTCAACTTTGCATTAACAATGACATAATTTACCGAATGACACTTAATGACAACAGTCATAAACATTCATGAAGCGGTTAGGGTTAGGGTTAGGGTTAGGATTGGGGTTGGGGTTCAGGGTTCCAGTGTGTGATTCATGTGCACTGGCCTATGGAGGTGGCGATCCCACATTGAGTGTGGCTCTTATTTGCCACAATAGAGCGAGAGGATCTGGTCAAGTCAACCAGGCACCTGTGGTGGGATGGACGGAAATGGTTCTTCGTGTGGGAGGGAAGTGGTTAAGGTGAGGATAAAGTATATCGGGTTTGGGTTAAAGTGAGGTAGGGTAGATGTGTGGGAGGGAGATGGTTAAGGTAAGGATAAAATAAACCGGGTTTGGGTTAGGGTGAAGTAGGGTGAATGTATTGTGTTGCTGGGTCCAAGTGGGTGGGGCCGGATGTGGGGGCGGGTCCCTCGACTAGAGAGAGCCAGATGGTCGTGAAGGTAAGTGCTAAAGGGTGGAAAAGTGCTGCACTGCAACATAATAGAAAATGTGTGAGTAAGAAAATATGAATATATAAGTATGTAAATATAAATAAAGAGAGCAAACCATATATGATATGAAATAAGACAAAATAGGACAAAACATGTAAAATATAATGTGATAAATAAGACAAACATATATAATATAGATAAGCATATGATAAATACACAACATATATAAGAAAAAACATGCCCCATAATACATAAGAAGGAAAAGAAGGAGAGAGACCATTGGCCCTGAATGATGAGGGACGCCCAGATGGAAAGGCTGACCGGCCCTCTGAGTTCCCTTAATGAATGGTGGGGCCTGCGGGGCCTCCTGACGAACAGAGGAGTGAGTCCGAGGGGGAGCAGGACCCCGGAAGGCCCGGGTTAAAAGCCAGTTCCGAGAAGTGCTAAAATAAGTGCTAAGAAGCAAAGTGCTAAGAATAAGTGCTCTCAAACAATGTCAACTTTGCATTAACAATGACATAATTTACCGAATGACACTTAATGACAACAGTCATAAACATTCATGAAGCGGTTAGGGTTAGGGTTAGGGTTATGGTCATGACAGGTGTCATGTCATGGTTATGACAGTGTCATGACAGTCTTATGCACACCCCTTCAAATAAAGTGTTACCGAAACTTTTGATCTGTTGGTTTGCCTCTCACAATAGATGTCATGACTGAGTGTGGTAAATTTACAGTAAACTGTAAATGAATGATTGTTTTACTGTATCGGAAACCCAGAATAACACTTTTTACTGTGTAATGTAAAACAATATATGATAAAGAAACAAATTACAAAAGCAACAGTATTCTTCAGGAGGTTTACTATATTTTGCCATTTGTTCTCACAGTGCAATATACTGTAGTTCAGAAAAGAAAAATACAATAAAATCAATTACTCAAAATACATTACAATCAATAACAAAAAATACCAAATAGCAATATTTTCCCTATATACATGCACATTTCAATGCAAGTATGACCACTTTTGTATAGATGGTAACAAGGCTACAAACAAAAAAACTGAATAAACTGAATAAACTTTCTGCTAAAATCAGAATAATCTGTTTTACGTATTTCAAGCATATAGTTTCATTTGTCTGTCAAAATGCAACATATTTCCATCCACAGTGATCAGAATTTTGTTGGGTTTTGAACTGAAAGTTAACTGTTTTGAACAGAGTATCTAAATGATTTGAGTTTCAATTTGCAAAACTCTTAACACAGAATGCTATACTGCTCATTTTGGGTTCAAAATCTAATATAGCATGCAAAATAAATAAATAAATAAATAAATACCAGTGTCAAATGAGAGAATATTATATGCAAAACTTTATCATAGCACCAGAACATTGGATATGTTCATCGTTGAAGTTTAATTATTGGTGCATTTTCAAATACAATGGCCATTATCAAATAATGCTGTCAAACACTAAATGATTGTCATCAAAAAAGACTATGCAAGGGTCATTTCCTCATAAGTAATTAAAATGAAGTACAGCAAGCATCCCCTGTGATCCTCTGTGATATACTGAGGTATATATAGCTTGTGTTTTTATGTAAGACAAACAAAATATTAGATTACAGTAGATTACTGTATATGAAAGAAATCATACAGTAATGCAGTAAACTCAACTGAATGTTACAGTAAAAGCAAAAACAACAGTAAAAGTAAAAATTACAGTAACAAAAAACAAAACAAATGCATTTCAGTGCTTAAGCAGCATTTTGCCTCTCTGCTGCATTTGGCCACAGAATCGGCCTCATCGGCTCCATGTTGTCAGAAACTGCCATTCAGGTTTCTAAGCAGCCTTTTATGTTTTGGTGATGAGATTATCAATTGTGTTGCAATGCTACTAACCTGGGCAAGGTTGCTGGAAGTAATGAGACATGACTACAAACACCTGATGAACTGATTTAGTGACCTGCGTTTGTAGTAATAAGCATTTGAACATTGTTGTAATGTTAGGTGGCTGTACTCTGAGGATGGAGCAGATGATTCAGAGTTTTGCACTTTGTATGTCAGCATAGGATGTAGTGTCTTAGAGTATGAATTTTGAAAGTCAGTTTGGCACTTTGCATTTAGAGTTTTGCACATTGAAAATCTGTTGTGCAAATTGAGTCAAAGCAATCGAAAAAAAACTGTTGTGCTAGGTCCTTGAACATACTTCCCTGGCAGATGAAGAGCTTATGCCCTGGAAGAGCTTCTATAGTGACTGTGAAAAAATACAAAAACAAATGTGGCCATGTTTTTGTGTTCATGGTGGCCCTCGGTCCCCATAGCTCCACCCAGTATCCCACATAAGGACACTGCCCTAAGTAAGTGCAGTTGTAAGATTGTTGTAAGATTGCTTTTCACCCACGATAACACTTATTGGGCACTTTTATGATAAATTCACTGTCTACGGCTGCACTGTGTTCTTTCATAACTAAGGGCTTGTTGCAATCTGCTTTGTATTTTTCTATTTTTCTAAGAAGACAGGAAAACAGTTATCTGCTGAAATTAGGCCACCACAACCCCCACACACACACACACAGACACAGTAAATTGTGACTCAGGAAGTGGTATCTGCTGTGGCTGACAATGCAGCACCTCAGTTCCAAATAACAACATTCACAACCCTGAAAACAGAGATGCCTGCAGAAAGACTTTTATAGTATTACACATATCACCTACCACTATACGATGGAACTATAGTCACAAATGTACAAGCCTCCTCTACCTTCAAATGGATGTTATTTGTAGTTTGAGATGTAATTAGCAATTATTATAGCACTAGCGATGATTTGTTTATTGATTTTCTTCACCTGCTTATTCCTGTTCAGGGTCATGGGGAGCTGAAGCCTATCCCAGCATGCATTGGGCAGAATGAAGGGAAACACCCTGGACAGGTCACCAGTCCATCACAGGGCTAACACAGATAAACAGACAAACACACTCACACCTCTGGGCAATGTAGAGTCTCTGATCCACCTGACGTCCAGGTCTTTGGAATGACGGAGGAAACCCATGTGAACATGGAGAGACCAGAGGCACCAGCACTAACCACTGAACCACCGTGCCACTTCCCTTAGCATTCAAGGGCGTTTCTGTGGTATTATGCATGCATCACAGTACATGCATGAACACAATGTTTTCATGGGCATCATAGTGCATCATGCATGTGTGTAAATGCATGGACCTTCACTTCTGTAGAAGTCCCCTGCCTCCTCTCCACTAAACCAGAAAGGTCAGATATTGTGATACCTTGGTACTGTGGTACCAAGAAACAGTGATGCTGTTTACCTCTGTAGTATGTAGGCCAAACATAGTGACTCTTAACTTGACAACACTAAATAAAATAACTGGCAATAAGTTTATCAATTACCAATATATACAGTATATATGTATGTTCCAGCTGTTGGTAACAAAAACACAATCTTTACTTTAATACCTTTTTATTGGCTATTGACAAAAAGGTCAAAGTTCAGGTTCTTTGTTTCAGACATTTATGAGGAAATGTTTTCTATATATTAAAATACATAATAATCAACACAAAGCAGAATACAATCTAACAATCTTTTGTTTTGTTTTTGTTTTTGTTTCAGGTCTGTAGGCTCTTGATGTGTCTGAGATTTGTTTGTGATGAGTTTGATAACTTGTCATGTTTTAAACACAGTCTCCTTGGGTGTTCTTTCTCTGCTTCTTCCTTCCTCTCCTGTTCTTTTTCCCCCGTGAACTCCTCCCTCTCTTTTGGCATCTTTTCTTTGGTGCCTTCTTTGGCTCAACGGAGGCTGCAGGTCCCCTGTTGTCTGTCGCTGTCTCTCCATCTTCATTCTGCCCCTCCTTCAGCAGTGCTCTCTTCTCCTCATCCACCTTTCTCATGGCTCTTTTGGTCCAAATCCCGCTAGGATCAGAGCAGATCCTCTTCCCAGACTTTGTATAAAACCTACAATTAAATTCACGAAGGTCAGTAAATCTGGATATTGTGGTAATATTTGTGATAAACAAATTCTTAACTATATATCATCATTTACTGGGGAGTACATGTGTCTTAAGTTTAGACACAGTTGAACTCTATGGTGAGGAGACTTACACTGTGGCTGTAACAGGACAGACTCCTGCAGACTGCTTGGTGTAGTTCACTATTCTGTCCAGAGGGACTTTGGTGTTGGACCACTGGAGACAACAGCTCGACACCGGTCCATGGGCTAAACAAGACAGACAAGAAGAACACACCTTATTAATGCACATGATTGAAGAAAGGCCGGGGAGATAACCCACCTGGGCACCCCAGAGTCAATAGCGCCCCAGACGGGAATCGAACCCAGGACCTTCTTGTGAGGCAGCAGTGCCACACACAACAAGAACAAGACAGATTCGCCAGTTTTAATACATCACACATTTTGTTGCACGCGTACGCTACTCGTTCTCAGACCACATGTGAAACACTCAGTACATCAAGTACGTCAATACTCACTTGTATAGACAGAGCTCATCCATGTGGCGAAGCAGAGAGTGGCTAAGACCAGGCTGAACTTCATCTTCACAATAACACTTTGGCGTCCTCAGTTCTGTCGTCTGTCTGATCGTCTTTGTCTGTGTCGTTGGTCTTTTAAAGCACAAGCCCTTCCGTTTCTCCCCCATCACAGCCCCACCCATCACGATCAGTGATAATCACTCTGGTTACACAGTGGAGAGAGGAAACTATGAGCTTAGCTCACACAAATAGAAGATGAGTAAAAGACCCTTAACCACAGTACACACATACAACACTATCACTTTCCTCTCCACTCACTCTAACAGCCACAGGTTGCATCTACTTTGAGAGACACCTGTAGTGGGTAGTTGAACCAATTAGTCTACAGATGCTGGTCAGTCCCACGGCACCTATGTGTGCAGCATCAACCGTTGCTGTAGTTTAAGTTACTACAGTCCTGGAATAATCAGGATAACCACATCATTCACCCAATGAGGAATAGATCCAGTCTTCTGTATTGTTACGCTCCAATAGGTTAGCTTAATAATTTCCACACTCAAAATTGCTTTGCTAGCTCAATCTAGATGTAACTTAAAATATTTCATAAAAAAAAATAATTCAATAATTTCATTAAAAAATATTTTTTGTCACACATAGATTATCCACAGCAGTAGATTTAGCGAGACTATAACATGCGTGCACACATACATGCAAACAGCCTTCCTCCTGTTGTCCTGTTGTCTCACTCTCACCCACAACTAACTGATGTACAGTGGGAGTGGGTTTGGCATTCTCACCACAAAGTGAATTTAAACATCTGCCCATTAGAGGTGCATTTTCATTTTCACTTCTCCATGATGAAATAGCCAGCCAATACCTTGCAGTCAGCAAACAAAGTGAGTGTATTTTTACATTGGGGAAAAGGGTTTTAATAATGTAAGATTTAATGTAAGAGATGATGGTTTTGGATGGAGGCAAGCCACAGTATTCTTTTATTTATGGAGGAAGTGGGAGGACATATATAATAATATGTTCTGTTACCAAAGCAGATGTTTGGAGAAATACAGTGGATGAATGAGTGGTAGAATCAGAAAGGCTTCAGTCCTCAAGGCTTAGCAGCATTTAACCAACCACAGAGGAGGGAATTACTTAGAGGCAGACAAACTGACAATATAATGGACTTGATTTAAAGCCAAAAGGTAGAAGGAAAGAGAGGAGGGATTGAGAGTGTGTGTGTGTGTGTGTGTGTGTGTGTGTGTGTGTGTGTGTGTGTGTGTGTGTGTGTGTGTGAGAGTGTGAGAGAGAGAGAGAGAGAGAGAGAGAGAAGGAGAGTGTGAGAGAGAGAGAGAGAGAGAGAGAGAGAGAGAGAAGGAGAGTGTGAGAGAGAGAGAGAGAGAGAGAGAGAGAAGGAGAGTGTGAGAGAGAGAGAGAGAGAGAGAGAGAGAGAGAAGGAGAGTGTGAGAGAGAGACTGGTGAAGAGGCAAACAGAGATAGACAGATAGACAGACAGCAACAGAAAGAGGATGTGTTAAAAAGTTGTGAGAGAGAGAGAGTGTTATGAAGAAAGGCAGACAGGAAAATGAAAGACAGGTGTGAATGAAGGGACCAAGAGAAAAAAAAAAAGTACCAGCACATCATTATTCCCCTACACAGCTCCACCATGATACCAACAATAAACGCTTGATTGGCCCTCCACCTGGGAGCAGACTGAATGGACAGCAAATGTTAGTTTCCTGCCTCCGACTCTCACAGTCAACAACAACAACAAATCTGCAGGCACATAAAAGCCTGTCGTCCCAAAACATCCAATCACTGAAATCAGGGGAAAAATCATGGCTGACATTCAGACCCTCATCAGGCACAGACAAAATACATATAAATACTCCTACACACAAACACACAAAGGCTTGCAGGCACACATAACCACCTGCATGCACCGACGTACTCGCACTCAACACTCAACCCGCATCATTATCATCCCTGTGGCAAACTGTTTATCAGTGGAGAAATGCCTCGTTGGATTATTCATTTCTTTACTCGTTCATTAGCTGTTGTCCTGGGCAGCAGGCCGACAGCGTGGCTGATAGGAATTAGTCTCCTGATAAAGCGAGAGATTGGAACGAAGCATCGCAGGAAATTACAATCAATACTGACTCTCATATCCTCATCCGATATCGATCGCAAATGCGAGTGAGAAGCGCATTGTCGAGCCCTGTACATGACTGAGAGCACGGGCGAGAGCAGGTATTTACATAGGCACGCATGTTCATACACAGACACACACACACACACACACACACACACACACTGTAAGGCTGTATTAAATGTGTTTATTGTTTTACAGAACCCTGGGGAGAGCCAAATGAAGTGAGGGCTAGACAAATCATCTGATGCATTCTCTCAACAATTTCTCTCTCTCTCTCTCTCTCTCTTTATTTTCGTTCTACCTCTTTCTCCAGAAGCCATCATCATGTGCACAGCATAAGAGAGAGAGAAAAGAAGAAGGAGGAAGGAAACCAAACTCTTCCGGCACAAACCACAACTTTCTGAGCACATTGTACACATGCACACTCACTCAGGCTTTGGTTCTCTACCACGCATGAGGATTTGCGTGTACTGTACATTGTGTGTGCCACTCTGTTACAGTAGATTTTGCTAGATTAGGATCACAGGAGACTGTTTCCTGATACACAACACATCACTGGCTGGTGCCCGGGTAAAGGCTAAACACACACACACACACGGGCATAGACACACTGTGGATGAGACCAGCAATTGAAGAAATGTCTAATCAGATGGATATATCTGGCTCTGTCTGTCTGTGCGCTTTCTCTCTCTGTCTGTTTAATAAAGCATCTAGACAAATCAAGATGTAATTTTATCCCTTATCTAATACTGGTGTATTTCATTGATGAATGTTGGAAGATAAAGAAATATGTTTTTCTTCTTTTGTGCAGAAATAATGATCAGAGAGTCTGATAAACTCGGCCTCTCTCTTCCTCCCCTTCCCTCTGTGTGTGTGTCTTTGTGTGTGTGTGTGTCTCTCTGTCCACATGTACTGATAAGTTCATCTCGAGTAAGAAAAACAGCCGGAAAGTTTGGAAACTTCTCTAAAGGCCAGGAATGCCGTAACAAAGAGCTATGTGTCTGAACGAGGCCGGTGCTTCAGCGTGACAGAGAGAACGTCTGTCTGGGGACGGACTCTTTTGTAAAGAGCAGTGCACTTCAGGTCATTTCAGAGCTGGGAGAAGTGTTGAGATGAGCAGTGATGTTTTCATAGGTAACAGTGGAGCCAATACATACCGATCAATACACCAACCTTTGTCAGACTGATTGCCTGGTGTTCTGCTTTGTCCCGCCTCCCACCCACCAGAGGTCCAGATCAACCATTCTTATTCTGAGGAGAAGAAGAGGAAAGATATGATGATAATTTTAGTCCAAGACTTTTCTGCTGTTATATTCATTTTCTCTTTCGCTCTCTCTCACACAAACACACACCCGCTTGAACACACACACACACACACACACACACACACACACTTAGCTTGTGTGCAGGCTTGTAAGGAATGCCAAAATAAATCAAATCAAAGGTTAGGCATCAGGAAATGAAACCTTCAGACCTTCTCCCCAGGGTAGACCTCCGTAGGTGGATCTCATATCTCTCTGGTCAATAAGGAGATGAAATCCCACGTGGAGCTGAAGAATGACATTTACTTTCCAATTAAAATAAGAATTAACTAAGTCATTTCCAATTCATTTCCTGAAACGGTGGAGTTGAGATGAAACTGACCTCGCGCCCTAGTATCAATCTCGTTGCTATTGACCCCTCCGGCACAAAGCCTCAATTGTGGATCAACCGTCCATTTAGGTAAAGCGTCAATAATCGACTTTAACCGCGGGTTGTATCACCATAGACATTAGCATAGACATAGCTCTCATAGCTCAGAGGAGATTTGAATGTCTATGAAAGTGTCTGACCCGGCCTGCGCCTCTGTGCACGCTCCAGAGCCCGCAGGAGCGCGTAAAGTCTAATCAATAAGCGCTTTAATTATAGCAGCGCCCGGCGCGCAGCTCTTCATGGTTGAGAGGCCCGCAATGCCACAGCTGATCCACTGACGATCATTGCAGATGGCGTAGGTTTTTACCGCCTCAGTAACCTGTCGCTCTTTGGCCAATGCCATTCAATAGACAGCAAATTGCCCTCTCCTCCTCTCCTCCTGCTCTAAAACGGGCCGATTAGCAGGGAGGTGGTGGTCACTCTCTATTGTGTTGTGACCTGTATTTCCTTTATGAGAAAGTACTATAGTAATCCTATAATACGTCTTAGAAGGATACTATAAAACTACCTCAGCCAGTCTATAAACTATATTCTATATACATTTTAAGAATATTCTAGTGATACCAGGTGATACCAAGAATATTATGGGATAAAAATGAATACTATGGAGTAAGATAATGTCACTCACGATTGACACAAGTCCCTATGAATATTGTAGGAATATTAGAGTGATCTTTCGTTGGATTATACTGTTTGTTAAGCCCTGTGAAAGACTCTCAGACAAATACATCTTTCTTTAAGGTTTCAGACCAGTGATGTTGTCAAATGTCATCTCAGATTCATATCAACCAAATGATTTGGTTTGATCATAGTACAACTTCATGGACTTAAGATGTGCAATTGCTGTCCAAAAACTTCAAAATGAACTTAGATCAAGGCTTATCTCCGGGCTCTAGTTCTCTAATTTTAACAAACCAAAGCTACTTCTTCTTTTCTGTTATCTGATTCTTTCCCTTTTTGGAAATTCTCTCCTTAAAAGAATGTAGATATATTACTGCTCTGAGCTAGCACATAAACTCTCTCCCTTCCCAAAGACAGAGAATCAAGTCTATCAAAGACACGTTTCCTACAGCTGCACTGACAATGAATTGGATGCTGACTTTATGGATACAAAAAAAAATTGTGCATGTGAAATTATGCTGGGTAGTGTCACAGTGTCCACAGTGATGGTTTTCTGTTCACTGTCAGTGGAGCATCCTGATCCTGGGATCTAGTCTTGGCTCCTGTTTGTACCTTTGGTGAGTACTTCATGTAGCTTAGCTAAATCTAGACTGTCCAA
>JAXDDX010000082.1:2122500-2137500 GCA_034670405.1 Hoplostethus atlanticus | reverse complement strand
ATCCTTCTTTTCATCCATCCATCCTTCTCTCTTTTAATGCTTTTGATATGATGTGACATTGGCTGCAGCAAATAGTAAATGTCCCAACTGGCTGGCCGTTTATTTTCATTACATCTGTGATGAATACGGCGAATGTGGGCGAAGGAGACGGAGATGGATATTTGGTATTTTCTTATTTAAATGAAATCATTTTCCGCAAATCACCTTGTTTTGAGTTGTTGTTCACCTTACTTCCCCTGGAGAATCTGCGTGTTTTCTCATCATTAGCCAATCCCCCAGGTCAGCTCCGGAGGGAACGTGATACAGGAAAGGCAAGGTCAGTTTTCATTGATTGTTAAATCATTCCTCCGTTTGAGAAGGACACGATTCAGACGGTAAGACACTGCTCTTCCCCCCGGTAGACTTACGGTAAATATCCTCAGCTCTATGCCAGACAACACTCACTTTGCCTCAGAGTCAGCAGTTGGTGTTGTTTGTGTTCGTGTGAATGAGTTGCGTGATTGAGTGTACAAGGCCCATATTTGGGCCTTATTAACCAAAGAGAAGCAGGTGCACACATAAAGCCCAGATGAGAGGACACTTGGAAGAGTCTGAATATCCTGTTCCCTCCGTCTCCCTATCTGTCTCTCCATTTGCCTCGCTGTCTGTAAAGCTGGCGTCAGTCTCAAGGAGATCCTCCTTTTCTTCCCCTTTTTGTGGGCAGAGCTGGCAGAGACGGGCACATTTTCCTCCCTGAATAGCAAACCATCTCTCTCTATCTGTCTCTCCCTCTCTCTCCTTCTCGTCCTCTTCTATCTCTCTGGCTGAATAGCTGTCTGGACTGAGAGAAAGAGTTTGTTTTTTTTTAAACATTTTTTTTTTAGAGACATGAGGCAAGTCTGATTAATCTGATGTCTTGAGGAGGCCAAGTCATAGGACTCGAAGACGCCATGGTGGTGCTGAGTGAATAACACACGGGCTGAAGGCGTATTCTGTTGATATGTTGGAGATATAGCACAACATGTATGACCACAGTGGGAATGAAAACCCCCAATGAGCTATACTGCACCTGCATCTTTAAAAACGATGTAACCTGGGGGTATGAAAGTGTCGGTCTCTGTCTAGGGGGATTGGTTTTTGCAGATGGGGGGCCTAGGAGACCAGAGGGGGATATTGAAGGGGCTGCGTATGCCACTGAGACGGGGAAGCAGACGGGGGCAGGGAGGGCTTTGTAGGCTAGCCCTTTCCCACACTCCCTTTCACCTTTTGTTGTATGGCAGCACCAGGGCTCTCTGACATGACGAATCGCTCTGTCTGCCTAACTGGGACCGTGGTGGTAGGGAAGTAAGAGTGGAGTGGACTGGGGCGATGTATGTGTGTGTGTGTGTGTGTGTGCACGTGTGTTCTTGTGCTGGACTTGTCTCTGCTTCCTGTCCCCGATCCTCCAATTCTCATCCTCGTGTCACTGGCCCGGCGCTGAGGAGTCGAGGTCTCAATGCCCCAATGCTTGAAGCTCTAGACGGGTGGATTCCACAGTGGATGGGACACACACACACACACACACACACACACACACACACACACACACACTCACATACACACACACTTCTCGGCCCCAAATGCCAGCACCAAGCTGTTGCCCATAAAGCGCTTGGGCTGTCACAATAGAGACATTACCACATGAGTGAGTGGCTTTGAATGGGGCTGAGGGTGTGTGTGCATAGTGTGTGTGGTGGTTGTGGGGGGAGTTCCTGGCAAGGCAGACGACCCTGTCATCACCTCTGCCCCCCCCCCGTCAAACAAGAGATCATCGCCAGTGACACGTGCACACACACACACACACACACACACACACACACACACACGCTTCTCTGCCTGTTGCTCTTATCCAAGTTATATCTCTGCTTTTTAATGATCTTTTATTATCTTCATCATCTGAGACAGGCTCTGTGATTATATACAGTATGTGTGTGTGTGTGTGTGTGTGTGTGTGAGAGAGAGAGAGAGAGAGAGAGTGAGGGGGGGAGGGAGGGTGGCTGGTTAGCTGACCAAGACATAGAGAGAATAGCTGATCCAGCCAGGCCAAGCAGGGTGAGGGGTGAGAGTCTGAGGTCTAAAGAGGAGGGAGGAGAAAAACAAGTGAAAGAAGAGTCTGAACCCCTTTCTAAATGAATGAAGGACAAGGAACAGATCAGCACTTTCCTCTGGAAATAAAGTCTGTAAGCTTTAGTGCAGAGAGAGAACGGAGGAGTTGGCAGAAAGACAGAGGATAAATAGTGATGAGTGTACGGGGCACGAGGAAAGCCACATTTCAAACGCTTTGTTGTAGGCTACTGTCGCTCAGCCCTGTCAATGGATATGCCACCGCGTGCGCTTGTATGTGTGTGTGTGTGTGTGTGTGTGTGTGTGTGTGTGTGTGTGTGTGTGAAGCCTTCTGTAGCCCTCAAACGTCAGTATGCAGAAGCAACACTTTACACAAGTCAAGCGAGATCACTCTTCCATAGGGCATGCAGTGTGTGTGTGTGTGTGTGTGTGTGTGTGTGTGTGTGTGTGTGGCGGAGGGAGTGACAAGGGTTTAAGGGGACGCGTCACGCTGTCACTGCTGGAATGCATGACAGCACTGTTTTGTCACCGCACGGATGAATGCAGCTTCATGGCAGCAGAAGAAGAAGAAGAAAAGAAAGAGAAGGAAGGAAGGAGTCAGAAGAAGGAGAAGAAGAAAAAAAGGGACTCGTAGTTCATTTCCCCCCCCCCCCCCCCCACACTCAATGGGAAATTAGGTCATCCCAGTAAAGCCGGTGCAAGGAACAAATCATCATCATAATTGAAGCCTTAACAAAATCTGTGGAGGTGGCTGCTGCACACACCCACCCACCCACTCCCACACCCACACACACACACACACACACACACGCACAAATACAGAAATGTCGACCCACACACACCTCTACGCACATGGCCGGGAGGGGCTATAAGAGAATTCCAACATAAATCAAGGTATGTTTGACAGGTTTATGGCTCCTTCAGGGGCCTCGTTTGAGACAGCAGCGCGATAGAGGAGCGCTCGTCGTGGTAAATATAATTGTGGTCATGATCTTTCTATTAATCATGGCATGGCTGGATCACGTTTGCCTGTTTGCCTACGGGGAGGAATCCCAGAGCATCAGCTGACCCACAGGATCTATGTTTCCCTTGTTCATTCACAAGATGCCACAAAAATGCCACATACTTTTTATCGTGGTCAAGTTTTCAAATAACAGTGGTATTACTGCGAAACTGGCATCAGCAGAGGGAAAGATGTGGAGCTTAAACCCAGATTACCCTCCAACCACTGCTAAGAAAATATGGAAGACACAATGGTACATAGAAATCATACGGCTCAAATTCCATATATCCTTACACCTTATGGATTGTATAAGGACTTATTGTCGGTTTTGAGTGTCTAGTGAAATGTCAAGTGTTTTTTTTTATTGTGGTGGTCTCAACCTGCAGGTAATTACATCGGTTCGAGAAGCTACAGGGTGGGATAAGATGTACAATAGACACACACACACACACACACACACCCGTGAGCAGTTAAGCCAGAGCGATAACATGTCCTGTTTTAAAGGCGTCCTCTCCTGTCAGGGAGGGCGGGGGCGGTCCACACGGGCTCTGTCAGCGGGCCGCGTTAAACAAGTGGAAGATTGAAAGGTTGACCTTGCACACTCACCCTCCTCCTCGCACATTTCCTATGACAGGCTGCACACATCATTTATTCATGTTTAAAGACAGTCCGCTCGAGACAGTCAGACTCACACACACACACACACACATCGAAACATCGAAAATGCAGTCAAATACACATAGACTGAATAAATCTCCATAAAGTGTTTGATTGGAATCTGCAACGCGTGAATCCTTGTGGGTGAGAGCTGCTGCCTGGTGCTCTGTATAGCACCGGCAGCAGCCGTATCAACAACTGGGCAAAGACACAGAGTTGACACTAATCCAGTAATTGCCATGTGCCCATGTCGCTTATCAAAATAATTGACAGTGTTTGCTACAGCGAGTTGGAAATGCTTACCCGTCCTAACCATACCTGTCTGCTCTGTGGTACCCAACAACTGGGGAATGAGACGCTTGGCTTTGTTGTGATGCTGTGCACAAGAATGTAGTAGATGGGGAACCCACCTTGACTCAGTTTGCCCACCTTTTTATTTGAGGAGTTTACATGCCTTTTTTTAGCCCCATCTAAATTGTTATGACGTAAATTAAAAGTATTGCTACATCACTGTAATACTTGTATTAGGTTATATGGGGAATGGGTCTTTTAAGGGAATTGTGATTATTATCACTGATTGGAGGTCATAGTTAATGCACTATAGGCCTATATCTTTTATTAGATCACTGGTTGCACCCCCGTTTGCTTGATATTGTTCTGCTACATCACTGTTTCATAATATAACAGAGCAAATCCAAATCAATTATTCACTGTAATATTGAATCTGTGGTAATCAATAGTGAGTTATATTAGGCTATTTTATCTCCTATAGTGTAACTATAATAAAATATCACTCCCGTAGGGATCTTTTGTTTTGTTGTAATATTTATATTGTATCATTCAATAATAACTGTAATGTGCATTGCCTTCCTGTGGTCTTGGATCTGGTTTTAATTCTGCCCTTGAAGCATTGATGATTGAGTGTTGCTGTGAACGTGGGGTTTTATAGAGGGTTGGAGAATAGCACTGGAGAAGAGGCTTGACACGCATAGCAGTAATTTATTAAAAGGATCATCATTTTACTTAAGACCTTGTCCTCAAAAAGGCTCAAATCCCCTTTATAATATCTTCAAGCAAGGCAGAGAATCAAGAAAATGACCCTTGACTCAAGCAAAGTTGCAGTGGAAACAAATGAAAACCATCTCACCTCAATGTCTCAATACTAGCTTATACTGTCACTACTTGTACAGATGGATATATGTTGCAGTGTAGTTTTATGTGGAGAGTCTCCAAAGACCTCCATACCACCCTGGAGACAGGAGGCGGCTGATTGACAGGACTTGGCTGGCCCTGGACCCTCCTTCCCAGCGTCTCCTCCTCTCTGTCCTCTCCTCTCCCTCCTCTTCTCTCTTCGCTCTCTCCTCAATCGCGGGGCTGCGCTCACCGACTCGACACCGCAAACAGGGATGCAGCGAGGGCGCAGCGCAGCCTGAAAATGGCACCAGCACGCGTCCTTTGGATCTATCCATCCCTTTTCCTCCTCTCCTCGCTTCTTCTTTTTCACGCGTTTGCGCCGAGCCGAGCCGTGCGGAATTACCCGGAGAATGAAGGTGGGTGTCCGACGTGTTTCTCTGGTTGTGAACCAAGGGGGGAGTTACTTGGTGGCGCGCCGTGCTGGGCGGCGGGGGGAGCCCCATCCCCCGGTTCCACTTGCCGGGGATGGAAGCGGAGCGGAGTGCTGGGGCTTGGTTATGAATCATGCATAAAGAGAAGCGCGAGAGAAGGAAAAACTGTTCGTCACGTTTTTCTTCTCCGAGCACATTGACATTAAATTTGTATGACATATACACATAGGCAACCCTGCCACGTTGTAGAGAGAGTCGGCTATAAATGTAGTTGTGGTCGTTTCACTTTTCAGACATTGGAAAAGCTTTTTTTTGTTCACATCCTTGACGTCCTGGAGTCGTTTATATTAGTCTGTGTAACTATTTAAAGTACTTACATCAAGGTAACTAATAACAATTGCGGGAAAATAACATTAGGAATTGACATCTCTGCCAAAATCAATGTTTCCATGGGAAATCTTCATTACAGCACATTGATGAATGTTCTTTTTTTCTTCCTGTGGACTGTATTGCCTCAGTCTCGCCAATGAGGAGCAGCAATTACATTAGATTTGTCACACGCTGCTGCTGAGCCTCTCTCAGTTATTGTATTAACATCGATGCTCGGCCTGAAATTAGACCAATGCATTTACTTACTAACTACTCCTGACTGGCTGCTCGGCTGGGCTGAAACATGGCAGCTGGATTGTTTAATGGATAGTTGAACTTGTGCTAGATAGGAGAAAGACATCTGTATATACACAAGTGTTACTCAAAATAACTGTAGGATGTATGACCCCATTTTGAAATGTGTGATGTTGTTTTTTGCCGCCTGGCTGTCAGACTATAGAGATGCTATAGCTGCGCCTTGATGTTCATTTTGTGATTCATTCTGTGGTCCCCAAAGCTCCAGCCAATCCCGTCGTGTTGTTGAACAAAGCTCTCCGTCTCTCCCAGGCCTGGGTGATTTGCCTTTTATTGATACATCTCATTTTCCCTTTTTCTCTCTCTCACATGCACACACACACACACACGTCTACTGGCTTTTGACAAGTGATACGTCGGATAAATTGAACAAATGTTTTACATCGAACACACACACACACACACACAGTGACAGGCCACACCGAGGTGGATGCCAGCCAGTGAGCTGAATCCACTGAATGTATGTCACAACCCTGAGGAGTCCATACAGCAACAAGGCTCAGGAGGATGGACGGGGAACGACTGGGTCCTGTTTTAATAACAGGAGACAACACGCTGTTGAAATATTCAGCAGAATTGAGCATGAATGATGAAACCAACTGGATTCTGAGGGGACTGTAGGTCGCTGAGCTTTTTCTGAGACTTGAACACATTTTTCATAGAGTCTGCCAGGTGTGTGTGTGTGTGTGTGTGTGTGTATTGTGCAACTCAGTCTAGTATCCTCCAGTAATGTCTGTGTTCTGCTGTTTAGGACAATTGGCCTAACTGGCATCTCTAAGCACAGTACTTCGCTTTCTGTTTGTCTATGTGTGTGTGTTTGTGTGTGTGTGTGTGTGTATGTGTGTGTGTGTATGCACATTTATTCCGTAGGGAGAGTAATCCAATGAAGCCTGTTTTGTAAACCACTGTATGCTCTCCTTTGTTTTACCTTGCGGCCTTTCATTCTCCCTTCTCTCATGCTGTGATTGCACACTTAGCTGAGGGATTGCTCTGTTCGTTGTGCCAGTGTGTGTGTGTGTGTGTGTGTGTGTATACCTTGTGTTTGTGTACGAGTGTGTGTATTCTCCACCCACACATCACGGCAATAGTGTTATTCCAGGAAATCCTCCTTCTGAGTCTGTCTAGTAAAAAGAGAGATACGGCTGTCAAGGCTCAATTAAGAACACAGCACCTTCGATAGAGTTGATAGTGTTAGTAGAAAATAGTCTTAAGCGATAAGCCAGCTTGAGCTCCCAACCAGAGCCGTTGGTCTCCACCGAAATTGTCGGCATTTACAGGAGATCTCTCTGAGAGCGAATCGGTGGAAGATGGCGCTTTTTGGTGGAATTGCTAGAATTGCTTGAAATTGCCACTAAGCTGTCAAACTGGGGCTACGACCTCCACTGAAAACGAGTTCATTCGCAAGTTGTTGTGGTGAAGAGCATCTTCTAAAAAGGGCTTTTTTTTTAGAGAGGGGAGGGAGAGTGGAGCAGGAGAGGATGAGTTTGTGTGCACCAGCAGAGGGAGCCCACGACACCGTCTGTCTGAACCCTGGGGGCATACTGATGTAACAGCAGGGTGGATGCTCACAGGTCTTCCCTCGGTTCCTTTCAGTGGTGTGTCTTCCTCCTTTCTTTCTTTACTCTCTTTTCTGTATCCTCCCGTCTTAGACAGCAGCGTGTCACAGGTTTGTTCCGCCTTCTTTCCATCTTACAAAGGAGCAGGTTCCTTCCTTTACTTTCCTCCTTCCAATCCTAGAAAACTCAGGAGCAGAAAAATCTCTCTTCAGACTCTCAACTTTCTTTCTGATATCACATGGAGGAACTTTCAATACAATCCAATTCATAATTCAAGTATAGCAGCTGAGTTTACTTTAAATCCCCCCCCCAAAAAATGTAGGTATATTGTGTGCAAATGCATATACCATCCAATGAATTAGGTAACGGAGGGAAAAGGAAAGACCCAATTCATCCGTGGTGTGCATTATAGCCTGCAGGTTTACTGTAATCTGTAATTGGTCTTGGAGCTGCACGTGAAACTGCCTTTCACTGGGTCGGCCTCAGGGTGCTCGGGAAACATCACCGCTTTGCTTCTTAAGGTTAACATGAGGGTGAGCAGTTAGTGCAGAGGCAAGCATATGTAAAACATGCCCTATAATCACACACACACACACACACACACACACACACACACACAGATCGTTAATATGGTATAATGGCGGGTCAAAGGTCTTCTCTGGTTTAATTGCTTTAATCTATAATAGTTGTAGTTATCGGCAGAGCCATACCTCACTACGCGCACGTGTGTGTGTGTGTGTGTGTGTGTGTGTGTGTGTGTGTGTGTGTGAGTCGAAGAGATTGCTGTGCTCCCATGTAACGACCATGACCTTGGACAGATGAGGATATAGATCTCTCTTCTCATCAGAAAGAGAGAGAGAGAGAGAGCACCCTCCTGTTTTCCTTCTCTACCTCCTCCACTACTATCCATCTCTAATCCCCTTCTTTCATACCTGTCCCTCTCTATCTTCTATTCATCTCCTTTCTGCCCCCCATCTCTCTCTTTCTCATCTTTCACTGCACTCTACTCTCTCTCTCTCTCTCTCTCTCTCTCTCTCTCTCTCTCTCTCTCTCTCTCAATCTCAGACCTATCCCTCCAATAGCAGTAACAGTTGGATAGGAGCCTGGAGCCACAGTAGGCCTTCTGTAATGAGGTGGAACCACCAGAGCCGCTTAATACTGGTCCACACACACACACACACACACACACACACACACTTATCATAACCTAATGTATTGGATTTGGTGGTCTTGGTCCACAGACGAGTGTGTCACGTCTTCCCAGGGCTAGCTGATAGATGGGAATATAAATACAGCTCACTGACAGAGAATGGCTCTGCTGTGAGGGCTACACCTCACGGGTTCAGTGTGTGTGTATGAGAGAAAGGGAGGGTGAGAGTGTGTGTGAGAGAGAGAATTAAACAGTGGAAAAAACGAGAGAGAAAATGAGAGAGAGACATAACATGTGATTCCACAATAAAAGAATGATCCACCCATTCCACCATCTCACGGAGCCTTTGTGTTTCATTGGATGATTCAGGGATCGCTAAATACGCCTTTTGTATTCCCCACCGGCAAAACCAAAAGGTCACGGTGGGTTGTCATCGTTGCACCATTACTGAGCGTGTGTTTTTGGTTCGAGGCTGCCGCTTTCCTTTCACAGTCGTCATTCCCCGGTCAGGACATTGTTTCGATTCGGATGCGCTGTCAACCTGAAAATGTGGTAAATGTGGACATCATGCATCATCCACCCTTACTAGCGTACGCTCACGTTCCACTAAATGCGCGGTGTTGCATCGTCGCCAGCAACTGCGTCAACAAACTATAGCCAGACACTTGGATGATAGGTTACAATTATCTTTTTGAGTGTGTTTGTCCCTTTGAAACATGTATTGGTGTTTCTAATTGAACATGGCAGTAGAAATCAATCATGTTAGTTGCACTATATAAGGATGAACATGTGTCAACCAACCGCAGTGATTTTTGAGCTTGAATGCTTCCAATCGGGAAGCAGCTTTCATTCATTTCAAAGGAAGCGTTCCCTCGGTGGCTGATGGTCTGAAGTCTGACGGCTGTTGTGGAGTTTGGACTACCCCCCACGTCTACCCCCCCCTCTGTCTAACTGCTGGTCAAATCACTGATCGCTGGGCCTTGACCACTGCCTAACCGTCACCCCAACCGATCCCACCCACCCTCCTCCCCTCTCCACCTGCCTCTGTCTTTCTTTTCCATCCCCCTTCCACCAACTCGTGCTTTGACATTTAATTTGGCTAAATTGAATTTGGCTATTTACTTCCCTCTCTCCCTCTCTCTCTTTTTTTTCCCTCTTGTGGTTTACTCTGTGGGCTTGGCTCGTGTCGGGGCTGTGAAAGGCAGCATTAGCCGGCTTCACAAACAAACAGCCAGGGATTTCGCTCAGGTGTTGATATAGGATGTTTGCTGACCGCCGCTTCCAGCCTTCCCCTGCTGATGAACTCCCCTCCTCTGCATTCCCCTGATCCAACTCCTCCTGTTTCCTCCCTTTCAATCTCAGTGTTATCCCAGTTCTGCTTGATAGTCTGAGGGAGCGGGGCGGGCAGACAGACAGGCGGACAAGCGATCAGACAGGCTGTCAGACAGACAGACAATTAGATGTGTCGTGCTGACAGGCCATGTTGAGGTGTGTGTGTGTGTGTGTGTATGTTATGTGTGTACCTACAGTAGCAACCTGTCTAAATGCACTTTTATCTGACATGTGATTTCCTATCCGTCTCCACTGCTGTGGCTCGTTGGTGATATTCCAGCCCAATTTACCCTTCTGTGACCAACCACTGTGTGACAGCTGTGGATAGGAGTGTGTGTGTGTGTGTGTGTGTGTGTGTGTGTGTGTGTGTGTGTGCCCACAGGGTACCAGTGCTCTTGAGGAGGAACATCTTTAGAACTAACAGAGCACAAAGAAAGGTCAAGAAGAACCTTAAAGACAAAAAAAACCTTAAACACACACACACACACACACACACACACACACGCGAGGCAGAATGTTACAGACACTCCTGCAGCATTAGCTTGCGTCTTATTAAGGAAAAAGCTTAATCTGTCACTGCTCATTCATTCTATTCATTCCTGCCTCACTATTTTAATTCAGGTCTTTAAATGAATGGTGCTGTGCGTCACAGTCTGAGTGTGTGTGCATGCATGCACGTGTGTGTGTGTGTGTGTAGGCGTATGTGTGTCTGTGGGTTGTACTGCAAGTTGTCTTTGTATGCTCAAGGTCTTCGGCGGTGTATCTGTTCATGTGTTGTGTTTGTGTGTGGGTGGTTGTGTGCGTGTGCATGTGTTTGTTGCTCCTTGCCCCCGATGAGTTGTTGGCATACTGGTGGAAGAAGCTTATTAAAAAAACAAGTGTCTACATCTGACTGGGTGTCACAGTTCAACACTGCAGGCATTCAACCAGCGTGCACGAACACACACACACACACACACACCCAAACACGCACACACACACACACACACACACTCCAGAGTCTCTTCAAGCGACAAACTAGGGCAGTGCTCCTGTCATACTGTCAGAATGGGATCTTTCCCATTCTGCTAGCGCTGCCAGTGTATACTAAATAGCAGAGTAGGCTCTCTTCTTATGTACCCTCTGCCACAGTCGAGGGGGGGCGGGTCCAAATACACTAACTGAACTAGTTAAAGGCAGAGTTCATGGCATACTTTATATTTTCATAAACATCTTTATATATTTAGGTTTATACAGCACCTGCCCTTTTGGTTGTTTTAGTCATTAGAGATGTTTTGGGGAACGGGCGTCTCAATGCACCTCATGCCTCCCTTTAAAAATCACTCTAGAGCAATAGCCTAGAATAAAAGCTTCTTAAAAGAGAAGATTTGTCATCTCACATAGGCATATTTGCCCATTTGTGACTGCAGCGGATAACCTTTTGTTCTTTTGAAAATGTGAAAAGACCTATTATTTTAACTTATGGCCGTAGTGAATGTCATCTTGAAATATAAACCCATCTTCACCAGAAATTCAGTTAGATGTGTCTCTTAAATTGCCTCTGGCCTATCTGGGAAAATTCAACATTCCAGTTTAGACCTTAGGGGCTTTTGACAAATGATGGCTTATATATGTGCCCGCTTGGCTTGTTTCATTTTTAAACAAAAGACAGGCAAAGTAGATCTGTTTAAACTGGGTCTAAGTGAAGCACTAGGCTATCTCTTTATATCAGCTTCAAGTGAGAGAAACATTGCTGACCTAGTCCCTCCATGCAGACACCCAACTACAATGCACCTATGCTTGTTAATAGCATATTGACTTTTATTTATTTATATTTATTTTCTCAGGATCAGTTTCTATCTTCAGTGATCTAATTCTGTCCATCACTCATTTGTATGGCTTCAGGCTACTGTGTAATTATATGTAATAATAATGATTTGTAGAAATGACTATAATTTATAAAACTCGATCTAACCCAGACTGGCATTTGATTTGGTCTGTGTTGAAGTGTGGAGCGTCCACATAATACCAGCCTTTCTCAGAATAGGCAGCAATTGACCTGAATTGAATTGAGATTTTAATTAATATGAATCAACCAAACTGGCCTTATGTCCAACTCAATTTATGGCCTGCTATGACACACAGAAAAAATACTGCTGGATTACACCTCCTCCCAAGGGAAGATATCATATATGAAAAAATAATTTAAAAGATTTGCAGCTCAGGATGTGCCTGTGTTTTGGGGAAACCCCACACCATGCACACAGAGCGCTTAGTACCTAATAGTCTACGGTCTGAATACCAACGTATGCAATTTTGGTTTTAAATCCCCGCTGTGCTGAATTAACTCTGAATGGAGCCCAAAATCACTTCCCCAGAAATATGCTGACTATGCCTTTTACTTCACGGTGACTGGTGGTCCTGAGAATGACCACTGATTACAAGGCTGATTGTAAAAGACTGGACTAAAAAGGACATTTGAAGGATTAACAGGAAGGACAAAGGAACAACATTTACAAATACTGGCCTTCATCGAAAGATATTTTATTATTCTCACTTGTTCAGAATGAAATACACTGAAGAAATGGTCTTGTTACCTGTCTTGGTATGTAATTGAAATGTTTTGTATTACATTACTTATTGCCCCCATCTCCTCTAACTTAAAAGCCAGGTTTCTACATCAGCACTCATCCTAAATAGTACAAGCTTACATGCAGTATAGGATACATCAGATCACATGTATTGGTAAATGAATGTATCAAACCTCCACCAAGGCCCCTGTTGTTAGTTAGTTTGTCTGACTGTCAGCAGGATATCTCAAAATCTTCTGAACGGGTTTCCATGAAACGTGGTGGACAGATAGGCTTTGGGCCAAGGAACGGTTGATTAGAATTTGGTGGGATTTCCGCCATTAGATGATTAACCTTTTTTTTTTTAAGATGATGTCTTTGGGTGTGACAGCAAGTTGGAGAATTGTTCAGCATTGGCGGAGGTTTGCAGTGCCCTCTAGTTCTCCATGTTATATTAATTAAAGGGAAAATCCACCCTAAAATACTTAAACGGCTATTGGCGATGTACCTTGAATTTCAGGGTGGTGTAGTTTTCTCATTCCCGTGTATAACTGGCCAAAAGTAGATGTGGAGATATTTCCAGCGCAGCTACACTGGAGGTTAATGGGAGAAAAATTTCAACAACCTAAAATATCTGTAAACATTTTGGTGTCAGTCCCTGAGAATCAAAGAGCGAGGGCTTCTTTCTCGACTGGAAACTCTCGCTCTCTTGCTGTCGTTTAGTGCTCTCTCCACCGACACGTAAAACCCACCTCAATACAACGTGTCCAGGCATGTGTAAGAGTATCCCAGGGTGGATTTTTCCTTTAATAAATGAGGCCCAATCACAGGAGAAGATCAGAAGAAAACAAAGACAAGGCTGCTAATGTCGCCGGGCTCTTTGGTTTGAGTGTGTGACAAATTGCTGATGGAAAGGGAGAGCGAGCGGAGACATGGACGAAAAGGATGAGACAGAAAGCTTCAATTAAAGACGGAGAGAGAACAGAGGAAGAGTGCAGATGGAGAGAGAAAAATAGAAGAGCGATGATTGCGTGACACTCTCTGTTTGAGGATGAGTGGAAAAGGGGGGATGATGGAGAGCCAGCACGAGTGACTCTCTAGCAGTCTTGGTGTGACTCCAGCTCGATCCCAAAGTTCAGAGCTCACCAGTCCCCTGTCCTTCATCCCACTCTCCATCGCCCAGACCGTTGCCCTGACAACACTCTTGTTCATTCAACTGTGCTGTTATTGGAGAGGAAGGACTGTCTGTGTGGCAATGCTAATACTGAGATTCTGTGTGTGTGTGTCTGTGTGTGTGTGTGTGTGTGACTTCCTGTTAACTCTTCTGTTGAAACAATTCTATATGAAGGCTGTTTGAGTCTGTTTGGTACTAGGCACCTTAGAAATAGAGCAAATTGAAGATGAAAAAGTTTCAAATTTGCTTTGTGATTTTGTTTAATCTCACAATTTCAGTGTAATTGCCTCTTGTAGTATTTTTTAAATGTATTAATAATGTTTTATCAAATGTGTTACTGAATTGTATTGCATATTTTCTTTGTATTTTATGAAGTTCTTTTTTGTTTGTTGGTTTCTCTTGAAAAAGAGATCTCAATCTCAATGGGACTACCAGATTAAATAAAACCTAAATAAAAAAGATTAAGAAAACTGTATGTACGTATGGTATGTATTGTTCATTTGATTTAAAACAACATACAGGAGGTATGTTATATGTGTTGTCATCTGTCAACTCATTCACTTTTAATCCATGTCATTACATAATAATATCTAATAATAATAATTCTTGTGAGCTGAACAAAAGGTCTTCATTGTGTGGTCTCACATTATACTCTATTGAGTCTGTCTCTCTCTTTCTTTGTGGCACTGGCAACATCTTGCGGTGTGTGTGTGTGTGTGTGTGTGTGCGCGTACATCCTTGTCTTTTTTGCGGCAGTCTGGCCATTGGCAGTGCTGTTTGGTTCTTGGCAGGTAGATCATAGCTTCTCACAGCCCAGCTGAAGAAGTGGATTGCAGACCAGGGAGAGAGTGGCAGAGAGACATAGAGAGAGGGAGAGAGAGAGAGAAAAGAGAGAGAGAGAGAAACCAGGGAGGGAAACAGAAGGGAGAACGAGAGACAGACACAGAGGGAGATAGAGAGAAAGAGAGTGAAAATTGTTAACCATTTCTATACATGGTTCTATAGTGTTCAGCATTTCATCACAGGTTTGATGTTCAGTACAGTGATTTTTAAGATACACCCCCCCACCCCCCCTCCCCCCTCCTTCTTCTTCTCTCTCTCTCTCTAAAATGTAAACCTCAGAATTTGGTGCTGAAAATCAATAAAGCAGCATGTCTCTCTGTAACCTAACAACTCTCACCATAATGAGGGCACGTGTATGTGTCTGTGTGGTATTCCTTTGATGAAAGCTGAGGAAATATGTGTGTG
>JAXDDX010000082.1:2107500-2120000 GCA_034670405.1 Hoplostethus atlanticus | reverse complement strand
CAGTTATGTTACTGGACTCCATGTCAGCGTTGGCCGACCTGGGCTGGGAGGCCTACCCTAATGAGGGGGGTGAGTAGATGTACCACACACACACACACACACACACACATAAAACATCCTCCCTACTGGCAGCCTACAGATGACTCCAGTCACAACTAGCCGGTCGTGTTTCTGTGTTTTATTTCCAGGGATAGGAGCAGGGGGCACGGGGCTGGCAGCAGCACCGGTGGAGTGTGTTTTAGAGAGCACCGGGTTCTCCAGCGCTCCTTGCTAAATCGGGAGTCTGCGGGGGGAATTTACAAATTATTTCCGCTGCGCTGAAAATGCTGTGGCACTGGAGCCTCCATTTATTACGGGTTGCGATTTTGGGATGGACTAGAGGGATGGGGTGGAGGGGTAAATACTCTTACATAACAGGAGGTGGTGTATATGCGTTTATGTTATGTGTGTGTGTGTGTGTGTGCCTCTGTACACCTTTGTGACTGTATGTGTGTGTCTCTCTCTGTACGTGTGAGTGTGTGAGTGTGTGTGGTTGCGTAACCAGCCTTTTGCAGATATAGGGACCGAGGGAGTCTGGAGTGCAGCCACCATGCATCTGAAAATGTCAACACAGAGGGGAAGAGGAGAGGAAGACAGTGAGAGAGCGTAAAGAGGAAAAAAAACAAAAAACTGTAGCATTCAATCCAGAAATAAGAGTGCATTCTGTGTGTCACTCAGTGCAGCAACCAGCGTAGGAGCTATTGAATGGCACAGAACTAATTCTATTTCCTCCTGAGTCGCAGTTCCTCTCCACTATTCAGCGTCGGTGTGTTAAATTGCAGGATGCCACACACGGTTTCATGGTTGTGCGCAGCAGAGAGGCAGGGGTTGAGCTGGGAGCGAGGAGAGCTAAGCAAGTTTGTTTTCCCCCTGAATGGGAAAGGGTATCTAGCTCGCTCTATTGAAAACGCTTTCATTGTGCAGTCATATTGTGTTGTTTTTTGTTTTTTTTCTAAGAGAGGAATGGAATGTGTCTCATCTCGAGCTGAGATTCAAAACAGATTCAAGTTTTGAAAAGGAGTACTCAAGTTATTAAAGATGTGGTTCAGCAGCTGAGTCACGTGTTGTTCGCTGGCTGAAAAGATGTATTCCTTTTTCACCAGCTCTCTCTCAACTGGGAGGGGTCTTGCAGCGAAGAGGGGTGGGGGGAGACTATTTATAGAGCGCAGAGATGCCACATTGTGATTCCAGGAAAAACTGTAAACTTAACCAAAGTTATTTTAGTGCAGTGGAAGTTATGTGGCTGGCCAGGCGTAGATATCTTACGAACGTTGTCTGAGAATATGTCACGTACGGCTCTGTGTGCCAGGATGGCTTTGTGCGTGGTGAAGTGGAGTTTTTGTCGGGTACACGGGCTTTCTTTCTTGCCTGTGCCTGTTTGGTATTTTTTGGTGACTCACCGTGAACCTTGATTTTGGTGTCAAGGATTACAGGGATTTGCGCTTGCTATGCTATTTTCATGGCTTTACCAGGCGATGTGCGCATGAACAGATCCAAAAGCTTACCAACCCGTTTTGTGGCCAATTTGACGGACTGGAAAAAATAAGATCCATTTTTCATTCTTAAGGCTGTTTTATGGTTGTGTCTGTCAACAGGGAGAAACAACAGAAATGGCGTCAAAACAACAAAAATATGTCGTCCAACGTTGTCTTGTACCTGTAGAAATCCGCCATCATTGATTGTCTTACATTTTCATTGGTTGGCCGGACCAAGCGTTCTGCCATCGTCATGCAGATGGAAACCGCTGCGTAGCTCTTTGTTGCGGTCGAGACAGCGTTACATACATACACTTCAATTATATCATTGTGTCCCAGGGATGCTAACGTAAACAAACCCGACAGAACCGTCCAGCTGGTTACCATGGCGATGACAGCTTGTGCCACAGACGTCTCCCGACACTTCGCTCGAGCAAAACACTTTTCGAAAGACACTTGTCAATGCTTGTCTTACGGCCATGAAAACAGCCTCAACTATCTACATGTGGCTGTGGTAAGAATGATTGTCCTCCAACACAGAACTGTCTGGATGCGCCATGACACACCGAGAGGCAAGGCGTACTGATTGGTTAACTAGGCCGTATATTTGTTGGTGGAGATTTTGCAACTCCCAGACACGGACATCAGTTTCCTCTTGGGGGCTGTTGTGGCGGAGTGCCTATGATTCAGGAAAATAGAGCCTGTTATCATACGATATCAACTGATTTTTGACTGATTGAACAGTTCGTTGATTTACTCTGAGCTTATTTGTGTTCTGTCCAACCAAGGAAATTATTATTTGTCGGACAGAGAGTGACAAACATGATTGACGCACAACTTCCTACAGCTGAGCATGATGTTCCTCCAGGTATGACATGATTTCCGGGGAGAAAGGAGATGTGTTCATACTGTTGGAAAGGAGAAAGAAAAGAGAATGAGAGAGGAAAAGGTGCTGGAGCTGTGAGGGGGTCTCCCATGGTCTTGTGTTTCATATAAAGGGGATTATCTAGTTGACCTTTGACCTGTAAACCTGGAGAAGGGTCTCAGAGAGAGGCATTCCCACCACTCTGAGACCACTGTCTCCCTGAATCAGCCTAAAACCACACTTGACCCCCGCGGGTCACTCTTAATCCAGCCCGTGCAGGGCCGGATGTGCCTGAGACTGGAGTGGAGCGGCCCACTTCTGTCACTGGGCAGGGGTGTTCCCGGTGAGCGACACAAAACAGACACGCGGTAGTGATGTTTGAAAACTGGGGAGGCCCCTCAACGTCGTTATTCATTTTCTCCTGGAGGCTCCTCAACAGCTCCTTCCTCCTCCTCTCTCTCTCGCTCTCTCTCCATCTTCCATCTGTTTTTTTTTTCCCCTCCTCCCCTTTCTTTCTCAATAAGCCACAACTTGTTCCAGAGTCTGAAGGCCAATTTTGTCCTCGTAGGTGTACCCATCAGATGATTGCAGAAGGAGGGATATTATGTTAAGCTGGTGAATGGTTGAACTTAAACCCCAATCTGACGTCTCTGCTTCACTTCAAAGCAATCAGGCAGGCTCCGTGCTGATTGGCCGAGGTGATGGAGGGTTCAGAGATGAGGGTCCCATTCTGAAAGTTAATTAGTGTTCATACTGAACTAGCATCGCCCTGGCAACAGGTTAGCTTACTGTGTTTATGTGTGTGTGTGTGTGTGTGTGTGTGTTGATGATTGAGAGAGAAAGAGGGAGAGCTTAAACTCTTCAGCCTGTCCAAACATTTTCCCCCCGTCGTGTTTTCGTTAGATTTTTCTCCACTGCCGGAGGGCCCGCGTATTACGAGCACACGAGAATTAAAGAGGCAGGCAGGTTACGTTCATGTTCATAAACACACCTGTGCGATACACCACGCCAAGTGACAATGAACAGACTTGCCTCCGAGGGAAATAAGTCACACACCAGGAAGTGGCAGTAATCCAGCCACTCCAAACTCTGCCTACAAAGAAATAAACAAAGACATCATAAAGCCCTCTTTATCCCTCAATGACTATTCCCATAAATGCTTTAATCACCGCTCCCTCGGGATCCAGCCGGGTGTGTATGTGTGTGTGTGTGTGTTTGTGTGTGTGTGTGTGTGTTTGTGTGACCATCCTGTGATGTCCGACTGGTCCCAGCTCTGCACAGATGGGTCCGATTAGCTGCCAGGCGCGCCTGTAATTTACTTGCACTCATTCCTCTCATCTCTTTTCTCTCTTTCTCTCTCTCTTATTTTGTTCTTTTTACTGAACTGAGCGCAGTGGAGTGTAGTGGATCTCTCTCTGTGTGTGTGTGTGTCCGTTTATGTGTATAACATGAGGTTGTGTACACGTAGGATATGTCAGGCAGGACCCTATTGATACATCTTCTATATGAAATCTTCAAACCTAAAATTCTGGCAGCCAAGTAATGATTTGGGTTACAGCACCCACGCCAGGTTAAGGTTTAGACAGACTTTTCCTCTCCCCCCTTCTTCTGCTCCCTTCTCTCTTAGGCTTGGTTCCTATATTTGATGGAAGATTGGGCCACAGGATGAAGTGAGAGCTGGTTTTGTTCTAGATCCAACTCATACACAGTAGATGTTTTAGAGGAGGCTGGAGATTAAAAGCACCGGAGTGTGTGAGAGAGTGGGTGAGTGTGAGAATGTGTGTGTGAGTGTGAGAATGTGTGTGTGTGTGTGTGTGTCTGTACCGGATCTGTTTTAGTGCTCAGGACTCTGGGGTGAAACACGTCAAGCTTTTGCCGGGTTGTTGGGCCGTCACATCAAATTTACTTCAAGAGCCCAACCTTAGCTCAGGCTCTCCTTGTCTGCAAGTTTCTTAGCCTTTTCTGCTGCCTCTTTTGCTTTTTTGTTGGCCCGTCTCTCTCTCTCTCTCTCTCTCTCTCTCTCTCTCTCGTTTTCTCTCTCAGTCTACCGCTCTGCTTTCATTTGAATTTCAGACAAGAGAGGGATGACAGGTAGTTTCTGAAGAGGCAACTTCACTGGCCTCACATCTTTTTCTGTGTCTGTGTGTGTGTGTGTGTGTGTGTGTGTGTGTGTGTGTGTGTGTGTGTGTGTGTGTACACGCTTGAGTACGTGTAGGTGTGTATGCATGCATGTACATGTGTGTGTTCCTGCCCTGTGTATGCGTTGGGGTGTGTGTTTACATGGTTGGACTACTGTAAGTTGATATGTGCTCATCACTCCAGAGCTTAAAGCTCCAGCCTTAAGATGATGACAGGAGCTCAGAACAAAGATGGTGGTCCAGTCATCTCTCACCACAAACAAGGGCTCATCCAATGTGTGTGTCTGTGTGTGTGTGTGTGTTTGTGTGTGTGTATCGGTGTGTGTCCAAGACTGGCAGTTAGCTTCCCCTTGAGTGGATCAGATATCTTGAGTCTCTGAAACCACATTGGTTTATTTTCCTTTCCTTTAAGGAATAGAAACGTTCTTTCTCTTTGTGTGTGTGTGTGTGTGTGTGTGTGTGTGTGTGTGTGTGTGTGCATGTGTGTGTATCTATGTCTGTGTGTGTGTGTGGATAGAAATGTTTTCCTGCTCATGCGAGAAGTGTTCTCAATTACTGCCCTGCTCGCAAGTGGAAACAGATGGTAGCAGATGACGGGAGACAAAGTAGCTCTGTCCTACCTCTTTCTCTCTGTCTTTCACACACACACACACACACACAGACACACACACACTGACACACACACGCATACCTCTTAAGCGCAAAAACACACATTGACTCAGAAACTATACACACGTGCAGCATGGACAAAGACAGTCCTTCAGTCATCTTGACACAGATCATCACTCATTCCACTGAGACATGAAAACAGAGCGTACATATTGGCTTAGGGCTGGTTTGCACTAAACCACACGGCGCTGAATGCCGGCCCAGTTTCCCCATAAGCGAGATCTCTGACTGAGATCTCCTTTGTCCATTGACTTGATGAAACAGGATGATCTTGTAGTTGAGGTGCTGCTGTTGTGCGGCAGTCTGCTCCCGGTTGCATGTCCACTTGACCTTGGACTGGAAACGTACTGGGCGAGACTCAAGACATTTTGATGTTGATGTTGTAGTTGGAGGATTGCACGGCGGAACCCAAGCGCTCCTCATCGACCCGCTTCCCTCCCTCCTTCTCTCTCCTCCTCCTTCCATCACTCTCCAGCCCTCTCCCAGCTCCCCCATTTTCTCGCCGCCTTACTCCCTCCCTCCTCCTCCCATTCTTTTCCTCACCGCTTCCTACCTCCCTCCCTGAATCATCCCTCTTCCCTGACACCTGTTAAAAGCGACATATCATAAATCCCACGGTCTGTCAAGGCAGTTGGATGTGTTGAGACAATGCACCCTGTTGTTATTTCATATTGTGTTTAGGGCAGTATAACATACACCGACCTTCTTATATCTGACGGCCCCTCTTCCCTTTCCCCCCCTCCTCCTCATCCCTGTCTTCAGTGGGAGGAGATCAGCGTGATGGATGAGAGGAACACCCCGATGAGGACCTACCAGGTGTGTAACGTCATGGAGGCCAACCAGAACAACTGGCTGAGGACGCGCCACATCAGCCGCGACGGGGCGCAGCGTGTCTACATTGAGATCAAGTTCACCCTGAGGGACTGTAACAGCCTGCCTGGCGTCCCTGGCACCTGCAAAGAGGTCTGCGCACACACACACACACACACACACACACACACACACATTTCTTATATTTAACATGGGGGCAGCAGGGTGGAGTAGTGATTCGGGTGACTCAACTGCAAGGCTGGCTTTTTTGGCATGAGTTTGGTATGAGTTTAGAGCAATTGTCGAACAGAAATTGTCTATACTTTTAGTGTGATGATGCTTTTTAATTGTACTTCACCACGATCCCTCCCATAGTGCCTGTCGCCCATCTGCCCTTCTGTCTTGCTGTCGTCATTGTTCCCATATGGATTAATGTAGAGGCCTATGTCAAACGGTGCCAATCTTTTCTTTTGCATCCATTGCTTGATGTGAAATCCAATTGCTCTAACATATAGTACTACGGCCTTTTTTGTCTTATTTTTCAATCCTTTCCATATGATGTGCATTCAAGCACACACACACACACACACACACACACACACACACACACATGCACAGAGTTGGCAGTGTATTTTGATGGACAATGACTAGATGAATAGAGAAGAGACGTGAAAAGAATGACACTGAGAGAATGGATGGAGAAACAGACATTGCTATGTAGTTCCTCAAATATTTTCATCTGTCATATTCTTTTTTTAATCTCCTTTTTCTCTGATATCAGTCTTTCCGCTCCTCTTCTGTATTAATCTCTCCCCGCTTTTGTCCGGCTCCTTTTAGCTCTCTCTATTAGAGGCAATATGAAGCAGTACCAGCAGAGTACAAAGCTGTACTAGTTAGAAGTCACGGGGTTGCAGACAGTAGTGTTTATTGGCCATTGAGACAGCTGGACTGAGATTTGAAAAGAAGCAGCAGCATACTGACTGTGGGCTTTTTATGTCACCCATTGGAATAACTCTCTCTCTCGCTCTCTCTCTCTTTTGCTTCATGTTTTTTTTCCTTTTCTGACACACACTTCTAGTTCCTAGTTTGAAAGGTGAAGGACTCTGTGTGTTTGTGTTTTGCAGACATTCAACATGTACTACTATGAGTCCAACAACGCTAACCTGTGGTTCATCAAAGAAAGCCAGTATGTCAAGATCGACACTATTGCTGCCGACGAGAGCTTCACACAGGTATTAGAAATGACATTTCTAATAAAAGGAAAAATAAAAAAGTAATAATAATAATAAAGAATTTCCAACAACAACAAATATGATTTTTTTGCTGTATCCAGATCACTTCTTTTTGTGGAGGAAAAGGCAAAACCATTGTCACCAGTATATCCAACCCAAATTCTGTAATTGAAGACTTTCGTTCCAAAATGAGATATCCACCATTTGGGAAAAACTGGCACCTACTCTTATCTTACAAAATGATTGCTGGTATGACAGTAAAGCTGGGTTTTAGTATGAGTTATAATTAAAGTCAGAGCTGAGTTAATCCCTTCGCTTAGAAAATAATCACCATGAATCATGAATTGGAGCATATGATCATTTGTGGTTTTGAAATATAGACTGCTGAATTCCAGGTAGCAAGATTTTACCAAAATGGATTTATAACATTATAAATTAAATGGATTTAAACCCTTCAATTGTTATGGTATCAACAATGCTGGTCCCTTTCAAATAAACTATCCCTTCTCCATAGGTGGACGTTGGCGACCGTGTGATGAAGCTGAACACGGAGGTGCGGGACATCAGCAACTTGAGTAAAAAGGGCTTCTACCTGGCCTTCCAGGACCTGGGGGCCTGCATCGCCCTCGTCTCAGTCAGGGTCTTCTACAAGAAGTGTCCTCTCACCGTGCTGAACTTGGCCCAGTTCCCCGACACGGTCACGGGGGGAGACACGGCTCTGGTCGAGGTCCACGGCGTGTGCGTGAACGCCTCAGAGGAGTTCGAGGCCCCCAAGATGTACTGCAGTGCCGACGGGGGCTGGCTGGTTCCCATCGGGAGATGCGTGTGCAAGCCGGGCTACGAGGAGAACAAGGATGTCTGCCAACGTAAGTGTGGAGTGTGTGTGTGTGTGAGAGAGAAAGTTGTGTGTGACAGTGTGACAGTGACTGTATTGCATAGCTTACAGTGTGTGTTATAGTCTGTATGATGTGTAAGAGCAACAGCTTCCAAGAGGACTCTCACCCAAACAGTCTGCTCTGCTGCTATATATGTTAGGTGGCGGTAAATGTGCACATTTCCCAAGGTAACTCTGGTAACTGTACATTTCCCGGTAGTGGAAAACATCTCGGTAGCGCAAGGCTCTCTCTGTCTTGTCCCTACATTTTATTGTGGGTACGGCATACCATGAGGCCGGGGGTGATTCATTCATCAGACCAGCATTACATTACATAACAGTCACTTAGCAGATGCTTTTATCCAAAGCGACTTACAAAGGTGATAGTTAACACACTATGTGGAGAGACTCATGCTCTACCGACTGAGCTGTCAGGGCCAGACCGGCATTCGGCAAGTTTTCATCCCCTCCCGGTTGACCTGCATCAAATTTCTTCTCCAAACTGGTGTCACTGGCGTGTGTGTCTCTTTACTTTTGGCAGGCAGATAAGACGTTGCTGTGTTGACAACCTATGTAGTCAACGTAGATGCAGGTTGGCCAATAAATTGATGCCTGACTGATTTTATATTTTAGTCCAATAGTGGATGCAGTTGCCCACACAACTCATTGCCATCCATATGAAAAAGATGTTGACGTCAAAACATGCTTTAAGTTGAACTGTGATTGTAAAGACTAGCATAACTCCATGAGGCCAATAATCTTATTAAGGCTCTACTACAACAAAACTACAATGAGAGAGCCTCACTACTGCAACATTTTCCACCCACGTTAACCGGGAAATGTACACATTTACCAGATGTACCTTGGGAAATGTGTACATTTACCATAACATGTATATGATGTGTACATGTGCATCCATGTGTGTGCAGAGTGGAGGAGCAGGGGGAGTCTGGCACTCTGTGGATGGAATGATAATGACTGGGTATTTATGTTACTCACCTACGTTGGGTGTGTGTGTGTGTGGATGTGTGTGTTTGCATGGGTTTGTGTGTGTGTGTGAGCGTGGGTGTTTTCACTCGGAGTGACTTTTATACAGCTCCCAACACTGCGAGGACAGTTCTTGCAGAGAAAAGGGAAGGAGTTGCTTGGAGGTATCTCCTCTTTTTTGTGTGCGCGTGTGTTTGTCAGAGCTGAATTTCTCATTTTCCCCCTGCTGAGTGGGGGAGAGCAGTATGTGTGTGTGTGTGTGTGTGTGTGCGTGAGAGAGAGAGAAAGTGCCTATTGATGTGTGTGTAGCAGGAGTGGAGGAGAAGGTATGCCTGAGGAAGCAAATTATTGAGTTGTAAAACTCTACAGATGGTGTGTGTGTGTGTGTGTGTGTGTGTGTGTGTGTAAATGTGTGTGTGTGTGTGCGTGTGTGTACGTGCGTGCATGTGTGTGTGCATATTTGCTGTGTGTGCACATGCATTTCAGTGAGCGACCTCTATTAGATCTACACTGTCACCTGTCCCATGGGTGCGCTTCCTCCCCGAAAAGAAAATGGAATCATAGATATTCATCACTGCAAACTTGAAATCTGCACACATAATGCAATTTCAGTTGTTTTGGAGAAGCACCAGCCAAGACGGCGAGAAATCTTGGCAGTAGGGCCTTAGAGACAAGTGAATAAGAACAAGCTGTACTTTGCAGTTTGAGACTGGTAATCCTACAGAATTATGTGAACAGATTGTGGCAGATACCAGGCCTGCATCTCAGTCATGTACGTCTGACTCTTGAGGTCCATCTCAGTCTTGTAAAGTGACACTTTGTGGTTATTTGACAGGTGAGAAGATCTCACTGGCAGGTTGTCAAATAATACTATATTAATATAGCACTGCCGATAGCGTGTAGGCCTATTACAGATCCCCCTAATTAAAACTTTATTTAAAGTCTGTCTGACACAGAAAATTGGTTGACCTCCGTGAACTCTATGACCTCATCAGTCTGCTCCCCGGGTCTTTATTTGCCCTGAGAGAATAAATGGAGCGATGCAACCACATTTAACAAGCTAGCTTTAACTCAATTACAGTTGGTGTGTGTGTGTGTGTGTGTGTGTGTGTGTGTGTGTGACAGCAGTGAGCAGAGGTAGTGATAGAGTCTTATTGACAGTCTGAGGTCAGAGGTCAGGAGATATATGTGTGTCCCTCGTCAAGCACAATGAGTTATGGTCAGTAACAGGGGTGTGTGTGTGTGTGTGTGTGTGTGTGTGTGTGTGCAAAACAGGTCTCCTATGTTTGCAACACAGGAAAGAAGGCCACTTCAGTCCAGCTCCTTTCCGTGACCCAGAACTCGTACTTGTTGGGGTAGTAATTACTCTGGAAACAATCAAGCTGCACACCACAATAGAAATGTGATTGTATTTGGTGGTGTGCAGCTCCTCTGCCGCAGGGCTGTCTGCCGCCTCAGTTACAGCACAAACATTGTTGTGTGATCTCACGGAGGATTTGCATAACAATGCAATTTCCTCTTCATATTTTCACGACTGTGTGTTGTCCGTGAACTAATCCCCCCCCACAAAAAAAAGCCAAAATCCAGAACCTGGAAACACATCTTTTCTTTTTGTCATCTTTATGTTACCGCGTACGGCCCCTGTTCCCTTCCCTCGTCAAAACGTCACGGAGCGAACTAATGTAACTGCGTCAGTAATCACCCCCGCTTTTAACAAAAGAACGCGAGAGGACACGGAGAAGCGCAAAACACCCCATTGTGCCGCGCTTTAATGTGTCCCTGAGAGAACAAGGGCCCAGGCTTTTAAAGAGTCCTCTTAGTGCACAGCGCCACAGCTCCAAACAAAAGGTTTCTGCCCCTGACACAGCCTGGAGGTCTTCCATAGGGAAAACACTCTCCGCTAATGCATTTAAATCACCCTCTCTCTCATTTGCTGTCAGAGATGGAGGGATGAGGTGGGGGGAGAGAGCCGGGGCGAAGGAGTGAAGGGGGCATTTGTAATTATTATCCTGCAGGTGAAAAAGCCTTTTGATGGATGCCTGGGATTCGCTCTCTCTCTCTCTCTCTCTCTCTCTCTCATCCTTTCATGCTTGTTTTCTTCCCGTTTCTCAGCTACACTGTTGCTCTTTCTTTTTTCTTTTTTTTCTTGTTCATATTGTTCAGCCCTTTTGTGAATCTCTTTTAGCTTCTCTTGTCGTTCTGTCTCTTTGTCAAACTTGTGGTCTCCCTCTGACTCATCCTCTCTCTCTGGTCCTCGCTGCCTCTCTCTCTCGGTGTGAGGCGCTAATGGAATCATTACTAGGCTCTCTGTGTTAGACAGACAAACACCAGACACCTCCAATTACACCCTTTTTCCATCGCTCCCCTCTTCTCTGCTATTTTCTAACCTGGCTCTGGTGTCTGCTTCTATAATGGGACTGTTCCTCTCCCTCTCCCCCTTATTTCTCTCCTTACCCCATCCCCTCTGATATTCTCCTCTTCCTTTTTCACCTCACCATTTTTTTTTCTGTCTCCCTCCTCCTCCTAGCAGCCCTCGCCTCCTACTCGTCCCCACTCTTTAAACATTTATAGACCACGGGTTCGTCTTTGTCTCTTCTACTTTCCGACCCCATCGTCCCTTTTCCCTAAAGCAAGTGTGTTTAAATGTGTTTTATGTTATACACACAGCGCTGGTTTAAATGTGTTTGTACTAAATACCAGATGACACACCGTCCTTTTAAAGGTTGGCGTGTGTAGCATTCTATCATATAATACACTATATATAAGATATCATTATCACACTGCATTTTACATTGTGTGCCACTGGGTTAGATTTAGCGGGAAATCTGCTGGATTGCTTTTTCAGTGCAAAAGGAACAGGAAGCAAGGGGATTTGTGGGAAATATGGTCTTAATTTTGAGCACAAACGACACCACTGGGATGAGACAGAGGCTCCTAATTGTCTCGACCATGCTCTCCTTTGTTTATGGTATTTAGACCAATGTCTCACAGTGAATTTGACAATGATACACTGATGTTCATGTAGCACCTTTAATGTATATTTCTAATATAGGTCTCGTCTCGTTCTCTTCCCCTTGTCTTTTCCTTTCTCGCCCTCTTGTTTTTCTGGGGATTGAGGCATGCACTGCAGCTCTACTGCTCAATCACATGAAATCAAGCTCATCTGCTCTGTCACCACTGGAGTTACATAATCTGCCCTCTCTCCCCCCCGCTCTCTCTCTCTCTCTCTCACACACACACACACACATATTCTCTTTCTCTCCCTCCCTCCCTCCCGCCCTCCCTCTCTCTCTGACATACACTTGCACACCCTTGTCACTTTGCCTTCATCTCTCACCGCCCCATGCAGGGGTATCTGTCTGCGTAGCTGAAGCCCCCTACCTCGCTCTCTCTCTCTCTCCCTCTCTCTTT
>JAXDDX010000082.1:2100000-2105000 GCA_034670405.1 Hoplostethus atlanticus | reverse complement strand
AGTCGAGTCTGGTGAAGTAGGGTGAGCAGTGTGAACGAGCCCTAAGAGGAAAAGAGGAAAAGCAGGCCAAGGACTGAGGATCTGTAAACGCATGTTTCAACTCCTCACATCCTTATATAGCACTATTCCCCACAGACAGAGAGAGAGAGGGAAGAGGAGAGAGAGTAGTAGAGGGAGGAATATGTGCCCTTTGGGTACAGTTGCCATTAATTGGCCGTGTTCCATAAGCTATTGAGTTCCAATTAAGGATAAACATGTCTGCACACATGGGAAAGGGGCTGTTCATCATTTTCACATTTCTATACTGTTGAGTCAGAATGCTCACTTTGCTTAGTATGGAAAGTGGTGTAAGACCTAACAGTTTTGAGAAAGGTGTGTGTGTGTGTGTGTGTGTGTGTGTGTGTGTGTGTGTGTGTGTGTGTGTGTGTGTGTGTGTGTGTGCCTGTCTGGGCAACAGAGGAGGCATGCAGGCAGCCGGTGAGTCTGTCCAACAGGAAACAGTGGAACAGGAAGGCAGCCATTGACCCTTCTCCCCTTCCTCCCTCCCTCCCTCCCTCCCTCTCTCTCTAGTTTATGGATGGCTTCCAGATGTACTTTCAGCTGTCAGACCGGTAGGGCCAAACGACATGGCGTTTTTTTTGCATCGCACCAAACACCATGTACAGCTGTGTTACTGCACTGTCGCTCCAGCCCCGTTCATGATATTCAACCTAAGTTCAAATCAAAACCTTTTTAGATATGAAGAGGAACAAAGAGTGGTCACGCAGATCATGATGTGTGATTTTGTTTGACTGTCGAACGTCCAAATATCAGAGTCATTAAAAGTCTAAAAGGGGAGGCAACAGTAAAACAAACTACAAGAATGTGAAAAAGTTGCAACAAAATAAATGACAAGGCTCCCGTCACACACTACCAACATGCACTCTCTCAGCGGTGACTGACGACCCGGTCACATCTAGCGCTATCTCTGAGGTGTGTGAGTGCCACTAGCTCTCAAGGCTGCATCGTAAGCGGATCTACACGTGGACCTTGACTTCTTTGTCCAGCTTTATTCTTTGGATGAAAAGCTCCTGTGCTGCTGCCGAACGGTGGCACGTTTCATTACGGAGAGCAGAAAAGAAACGTTCAGTGAGAACACGTTCCCAAGAGGGGACTCTTTTGTGTGTGACACTCTTTGACTTCCTGCATGTGGCTGAATGGTGTGCCAGGGTGTTAAGGAGGTGTGGAAGGGGGAAAGTATTATTAATGGCACACTTGACTCATAGCGAGGTAATATCGAGGTAAAATCTGTAAGTGTGGAGCCGGTGCTGGGAGACACACACGCACACACACACACACACACACACACACACACACACACACACACGTGCATATACACAGACAAGCAGACACATATAAAACACGTGTACACATACGCACTCGCACACTCACACACACGGACGTTCGACTGGATTTTTCTGATTTTTCTGATTTTTCTGTTGTTGTACATGGCCTTGAGCAAGTCAGCGAGCTAAATGTCTCTCCTTTGTTTCTGTGTTTGTTGGTTTTATTATAAAAACCTCGACTAAACCGCCTCTGATCACAACCAATCCAACACACAAGCGCAGATTTTCCCCACTGCCAACAATTTGCTGTGGAGGTGGCTGAAGAAGTTGGCCACTGGCCACCCACAGATTACAGACAGCAAGAATATGGCCTCCCTCTTGACAGGTACATCTGTGTGTGTGTGTGTGTGTGTGTGTGTGTGTGTGTGTGTGTGTGCTCTCCTCTCTCTCCTCCTCGGTCTGAGAGAATGAATTATTGAAAGTGATGAACTGAAAATAACGTGGGTGAGGAAAGGAGGTGCACAGCTCAGCTCCTCCTACACACACTCTCCTGGTCACGGGGCCGGCCGATGTGGGCACGTTTACTGCCTTAGTGTGTGTGTGTGTGTGTGTGTGTGTGTGTGTGTGTGTGTAACTGAAAGAAGATGTGTGTGCATGTATGTGTTGTAATAGTGGATGTTTAAAGCTCTGTGGGTTGGGGCTTAGAGAGTATGCTTAAGCTGTGTGTGTGTGTGTGTGTGTGTGTGTGTGTGTGTGTGTGTGTGTGTGTTTTGTGTGTATTGTTCTCTCTCTCCATTTGAAAGGAGAAGGCGATGCTTTCTGTTGCCTTTTATCCTGATAGTAAGACAGACAGAGAAGAAAATGTTATTCACACCATGAACCCACCTCCCTACAGAGACTACTTCTATAGGGCTGTCATCTCTCTGTCTGTCTGTCTGTCTGTCTGTCTGTCTCTCTCTCTCTATCGCTCGCCCATGACCCCTCTCACACAGAAACACACAAGCACCTGGTATCCATTTATTCTGTTTTTAGACCGCTGGATAATCACCTCTTCTGGACTGCTCAAAATTAGTGAGCCATCAGCTAGGCTTACCCCTGGAAGGCTGTGTGTGTGTGTGTGTGTGTGTGTGCTTTAACTGCACTGAAATTGAGCTTGCCCTCTGATTTGTGTGTGTTTGTGTGTGTTTGTGTGTGTGTGTGCCTGTCAGAAAGAGAGTAAATATTTGTGCAGGAGCTCTGGAGAAGGTCAGGGTCAACGTATGACAGACAGCCCACTGGGAAATAAGACACACAGACGATGGCAGACACACACATATGCGTGCACGTACGCACACACACGCACACACACACACACACACACACACTCACAAACAGATAGAAAGAGTGAGATAGAGATAGACAGAGAGACGGAGAGGAGGGAGGGGGAGACAGATAGAGGGAGGCAGACAGACGGAGGGAAAGAGGCAGAAAGACATAGAGAGGGAAACAAAGGTGGAATGAGAGAGAGAGAGAGACAGACAGAAGAAGACATGGAGAGATAGAAGGAGATGGACAGGAGGGCAGACAGACAGACAGACAGACAGAGAGAGAGAGAGCTTCATCTTGTAGTTCCCCTTGGTCGCTCTCAGTAATTGGCCAGAATCCAGAGGACAGAGTAGATCAGAACACAGCCTGAGTGTACTCATCTGCTTCATGTACTGGACTTCACAAACCATTTCATGTCCGACTGTCTGGCCGTCTGTGTGTGTGTGTGTGTGTGTGTGTGTGTGTGTGTGTGTGTGTGTGTGTGTGAGTGTTGGAGCCATAGGACACCGTAAACACTGTAAGGGTCTGTCCTGAGGCATCAATCACGGAGGCCTATGGACGCGGCTCAAATCCCTCCTCTGCTCTGTAAGCCGACTTGTCTGTCTCTGACGAAACTCTCTAGTCATAGTTTAAAAACAGGCATTCCTCCTTTACAGGAACACACCAGGTTTTCATCGGTCAACTTAATTAAGTGATGAAAACATGGACTATAGTGATAGTGGGCGACTAGCGTCATCCAAAGTAAGAAGACTGACTGTTGAGTAATAAAAGGTTATTAGTGGTTTTTATTTTATGGACTGTAGATTAATATAAAACATCATTAACTCAATATAACTGATGCAGCCAGCTTTATTTTTATTGTTTAACTATTTCAGGTGAGCTGTACACAGTCTCCCAATACCCACCACCACCACAAAGTAGTCCCAGGTAGCTCAAAACATTGTTATTGTCATGTCCTGTGTAAATCTGCTGTCACTGTTTTTATTCTTAATGTCTATGTTGTCAAGATTCAAGATTCAAGATTCAAGATTCAAGAACTTTATTTGTCACATACACACACGGGGTGTGTAGTGAAATGAAAAGTGGCAATGCTCAACGGGAATGTGCAAAAGGGCAACAGTACACAGTATTTACAATAAAAAAACACCACAATATTTGTTGTCATTATGTAATGACTTGGTGTATTCGGTTAAAAGCAATGGGTGTTTTAGTGTTTCAAGGATTTTGCAGGCATGTGTCAGTAACTAAAGGTCAGAGATTTACAGGGGTCAGACGGTTCTGGCATCTCCAGCTACCACGGCTGTATATGACTCGGTTTACGAGACTTAAATCACCACTGTTTCTTCAGCAGTGATGTTTCTTCTTCCACTGTCGGCATATTGCCCCACCACAAAAAACAAAATGTAAATACAATGAAAACTCATAAAGCAGATGTATTGCTCATCCAGAGCAAACAACACGAGGCAATTAAAGTGCGATTAGTATATATTATGATGTTTAAGCTGCAACAGATTGTGGATCTGAGAGTGGAAATGTAGCAAACTAGAAACCAGGCTGATATTTTCCCCACCAGGACTAGAAAAACCAAAACACAGAGGTGATGGACTGGTGGCTCAATGTGACCAGTCTAATAAGAACAAGTTGGACGACTTTTGGACAGGCCATTGATCTTTCCTTTTCCTAATTCATGTCCATGTTCCTTTTTGTCTCTTTAAAGTGTTTATTCTATCTTTTTGAATTGAAATTGATTGAAGAAAGAAAGAAAGAAAACAGACAAAGTCATTCACAGATCGTTCACAAAACAGAACATCCATCGGCAGAAAGAGAGACGGGCTTGTTCAAAGAAGGAATGGCTTGAGGGATTTTGGAGGAGAGGGAAGAAAGGCAGGATATGGCAGGCTACCACTTTGTGTGTGTTTACAGTATGTGTGTGTGTGTGTGTGTGTGTGTCAGGGGATTAGTAGTAATGGTGAATATTACGGTGTTAAAGGTTGTTATGAACTCCGATTAGGGATTAGAGAGGGTCTCAGCAGGGGGTTGAAGATGCTGACATCTCTATTTCACACACACCACCTCATTACACACACACACACACACACACATGCTCAGAAGGGATGTATCATTGCAATAAATCAATGATAGTAGTTGGGGATGACAATCTCAAATAATAACCTGATGTGTTGGAAATGAAACAGTCACATTCCCCACGTCTCTGTAAGTCTCACATGAGAAAACATTTGCCCGTTAACCCACCAATGAAAATCCATCAGTTCAAACAACATGCTTCTATAAACTCCAGTAATATTGTGTAAAATAGTTCAGCTAACAAAGTTTTATTTGTCCCTACATGTGTTCAGTTTGTTTTTCTCT
>JAXDDX010000082.1:2077500-2097500 GCA_034670405.1 Hoplostethus atlanticus | reverse complement strand
ACACACGCGTACACACTTTCCTCATACTTAACACGTGCTCACACAGGAGCCCGCGGCACACGGATATGCAATCAGCACCTGGCGGAATCCATCACACCATTGATCCGTCCCACACACACACACACACACACACACGGCATCCGTTGAATTGAATTTCCAACACCCTAATTTCACTTACTTGGGGCTTTTTTACACTGTAAGACCATTTACCACCATAGCAGAGGAAGGGCTGTGGGACGGGAACACCAAGGCCCATGAATGTATAAATAAACACAAGCGTAATCTATATTCAGATTACCAAAGGGAAAGTCAAGGAATTCTATTTTACTGCACGGGATGCAAAAGGGAAATCATTCAGGTCCCCAATCTATTTCGGCTCGCTGCTCCTGTTGAGCAGCAGCACAGTTTTATGACTCCATGTAATGACTAATACTGTAACAGCCACAGCAACAGTCGTATGATGTTATTGTGGCCATTGCTGTGACTGGGGCGGTGTATTTTTTTTTTTGCCTGAAGATCTAATGCTTATATAACAGGGCTGACAGTTGATCTGCTGTTGCACTGCATTACATTGCGTGACCCCGTGGCTTTGCGTGCCCTCGGGTCTGATATAACAGGATCTAACGTAGACCGAATGTCACCATGTATTAAATCGAACTTTTTTTTCTCCCTCGTTCTTTTCCATGGGTGTTTTGCGCGGCATCTCATAAAACCTGTCATTTTCTGTTCCCATTTCCTAGCCGTATCTATAGTAGCCCCGGTGCAGCAAAGCTCCTGCTCATGATGAAGCCATTTGATTTTCCGTTTCTTTACTTTTACATAGCAGCGTCTCCAGCAGCCTCCCCGGTGTTGTGAAACATTTTGTAACCCTAGCTTTCTCTGGATGATCATTCTAACAGTGTCTATAGCAATCCCAGTACCAGTGGCACATCTTCTAACCTTGTGTTTGACTGTCCTCCTCTTCCCAGCATGCAGACCTGGTACCTACAAAGCCTCGGCCACCGACGCCTACTGCACCAAATGTCCTCCTCACAGCTCCTCCCACCAGGAGCAAGCCTCCGAGTGCGTTTGTGAGAAGGGCTACTACCGGGCTGAGACCGACCCGCGGTCCATGGCCTGTACACGTGAGTGACACGCACACAGGGCATTCACTGAAGTCAAAGTAATTGTATCACCTTGGTGTAGAATGGCACATTGGATTGAACCAACCATCATTTCATTGGTTAGTTGTGTCTTGGTCAGACATGACAGCATGTCCAGTAGTAGAGCTCTTCATTTCTGTCTCCATCTCTGATTCTCTCACACACACTCACACACACACACACACACACACACACACACGTGCTACATCCTCACCTACAGAGAGGGAGAGAGAGAGAGAGGGAGAACACAGGGGATAGGGGGAGACTGAGCGGAAAGAGAAGGACAGAAAGAGATGGATTGAGATGCAGAGAAGGGTGTTGGGGCGGGAGACGGGGACAGCGACATAGAGAGAGAGAGCCAGGCAGAAAGAAGGAAACGTGGAGTCACTCACACACACACACACACACACACACACACATACAGGAGACTCAAACCCATTATCAGGTTACGGTAGATTACACTCATTAATCGTTGCAGCAGGTGAGATGTGACAGGTGAGGTGATATCAGGTGGAAATGAGTAACGGTCCGTTCACTCACTCTCACACACACACACACACACACACTCACACACACACACACGTACACGCACGCGCACAGTCGTCCTTGCGCCCCACTCAATCTTGTCATCCTCGTCTTTCACTCCTGAATGACGAAGTGTATTAAGTGGGATGCGGAAGCAAAAGAAATGAGAAAATAAGAGAAAAGCTGACAGAATTAGGCAAGGTGAGGGATGGAGAACGACACCTAAGGCTCAGACAAAGAGCAGAATAGCAGCGGACTGTTGGAGTTAAGAATCTAAATGTCATAAAAGCTCAGTAGCGAGGAAATGATGATGATGGACAGATGGCTATGGCATAGAGAAGTGGGGGGGAACAGAGGAAAGAAGGAAGAATTAGTGGGGCCAGGCATCACAACCCTATCAGCAGATTTATGACCGACAGCCTCAATTATCCCCAGCATGGCCTCCACCCCCCCCCCACGCCCAGCGTTCCCCCACCCCCACTGCCCTTTTTGAGAGGCTTGATGCTGGGAAGGCTAATCAGGAAAGTCCCAGGCTCTGCCAGGGCCCCCCCTGGGGCTCAGCGCTTAGCCAGGACCTGATGAGATGTCAGGCTGAATGGGCATCTATCAGCGCCGTCCAGGAAGGGTCCCGGCTCCCACACGCCTCCCTGCACTCTCTCGGAGCACACATACACACTCATGCTAGTGAAGATGGAAGGTGTCTGACTCAAAACTCCATATACATGCTAGCGTGCACTCACAACTACAAGGGTGAGGACTGTGCACAGCAGAGAAACAAGGATCAGTACACATTGTTTTAAGGGAAGAAGTAGAATTGGAGCTCTCACATGTTCAGGTGGTTTCTTATGAATTCAGTAGGCACCCGGAGGAAACATCCTTCCTTCATCTCTTAAGAAACAGAGGAGATCTCAGTTTTGTATCATTTTGTTATCCTAAATGTTTCTCCTAAAAACCCCTTAGCAGCAAGGAGGAGACAACAGAGAGAGAAAGGATTCTCAGACTTCATGAGTTCAATGTGAAGATGCTAACATGTGGCATATATAATGGTAATAAGCTCCTACTGTATGGCTGCTGGCCTCATGGCTTCAATGGGAAAATACAGGTACAAAAACAGGTTTGAGAGCTTTCTCTATCTCATATTCAGGCGATCTCTTGTTTTGATCAGAGTGAGATAAACATGAGCTTTTATGTGGGTGTTTCTCTTGACTTGAATTTGAGAAATAGGAGAAAATGCCTTTAGTCTCATCTTAGTTTTAAAAAGAGCCCATTTGTCTCCAGGAGACATAAAAGGTAGAAGAGATCTCTTCTTAGATTTTGCTTTCCTGTGGGCTGCTTCAAAGGAAAATCCACATTAAAGCAGAATTCACATCTAGATATAATAGTTATGTAACGTGAGCACAAACATTTCTAATGAAGCTACATCAAACAGCATTTGTGATGTTGTCAGACACTTTGTGTAGCTGCTCCCTCCCACTGACATTCACCCTGGGCATCAAGCATACGCCATCCATAGATCACTGTACATAGATCATGATTGATTGTCTCTAGAGAAGCTCTGGTAAGTTGTCTGTCTAAACTAAACTGGGTAAGCGACTTGAATTCTCTTTCAAGATGGATTTGATTCTTTATTCTCATACCATCAAGCTGTTCATTAATCAACCAGCAAGTGTCCACTCTCTGGCTGCGGTCAATTAGTTCAATTTTAATTAAATTGATGCAAAATCAAGGAATTACTCAAGTTCACCATTGAAACTTTCTAACTATAGCCAGTCTGCAAAAGCCCACCCAAGACTTAAAGGACCTATTATTCTTTGAAAAGTAACATAATTGGTTTAAATTTGTGCTATCGGTCATTTGGTAGTGGTAGTTGGATATGACCCTCTTCTCATGGCAAAACAAATATCTTTGTATTTGAATTTTGAAAGAGAACCGCATTGAGCCCGTACTCCCGTGTTTCCCCTCAGGTCCTCCATCGGCTCCGGAGAACCCCATCTCTACGGTCAACGAGACCTGCGTCACCCTGGAGTGGTCGCCGCCCCGAGACACGGGAGGCCGGGGCGACATCACCTACAGCCTCCACTGCAGGAAGTGCTCCGGTGACGGCAGGAAGTGCGCTCCCTGCGGCAGCAGCGTCCATTTTATCCCCAGACAGTTTGGCCTCTCGTCCGTTGCGGTGTTGGTCACCGACCTGCAGCCGGACTCCAACTACAGTTTCACCGTCGAATGCCAGAACGGAGTGTCCGACTTAAGTCCTACCCCGAGAGGAACGGTGGTGGTCAACGTCACCACATCGCAGACGGGTGAGACAGCCAAACACAGTGGCAATAAACAGTCAATGTCACCCAGAAAAAAAATGTCTGATTGCCAAAATTACAGTTTTCAGGAATTGAGAGGAAATAATGTGATTTTCTACAAGGCCCTTTCATCATTTTGATGTGCGGGGGGCAATCTCAGCTGTAAATTACACTAAAAACTTCAGAAGAAGGTTTCTGCAGGAGACCAGTGACATCCAGTCATAGAGGTAAAAAAAAAAAAAACATGCCTCGAGGGAAGAAAATAATCCTCAACCTGAAACAGCAATTTCTAGGACAGATAAAAAGAGAGCATTTTTCAAAATCATCTCACATCCTGCTCACACACACACAACGCCGGGCTTTTACGTGGCTTTGATACCACATGTGGCTCGCCTGTACCTTCACATATATGTAATGTCTCACAGTGTTGGACCGGGTGCAATAAGAGAGAGGGTGGTGGTGACTAATAGGCCCCATAGCACGATGTGTTTGTCAGTGAAGTGTACGTGTGTGTGTGTGTGTGTGTGTGTGTGTGATGAGAGGTTAACCTCATTAAGATCCCCACATGTCATCCCTGCTACTCTTGGCTATGTCACACACACACACACACACACACACACACACACAGAAACACACACATACCCAACCACGCAAACGTGTGACCCAATCGGGGGAAGGTTGGGTCGGAAGTCAAAGGTTCTCACATCACACACACACACACGTACGCGCATTTCACACATGCACACATCCGAACATGCTGTAATCACACGCCCCCACACCTCCTGAGCTCTGTTTGTCACCTCACCCCGCCCTCCCACCCTCAAATTTCACTGCATCTTTTCATGCTTTCCCCTTGTTCTCCGTCTCTCTCCGTAGTGAGTGTGGTGTTGAAGGAGAGGCGGAGTAAGGACAGTGTGACTTTGGCCTGGCAGGGTCCAGACAGGCCCAACGGTGCTATAGTGGAGTATGAGGTCATTTACTACGAGAAGGTGAGACACACATATTCATTTTGAACATCCTCTCCTCTCCTCTCCTCTCCTCTCCTCTCCTCTCCTCTCCTCTCCTCTCTGTTTTACATGCATGTTGACTATCCTTGTTAGATCTAGGTTTAGCCTCGGGGCACGTCTGTAATGGCTTGTTCATCACAAACAAACATACCACCCGTCTATCTCCCTTTCTACCTCCCTCACGTCTCCCCCGCTGCTCACACCGAGCCAATTAGCCACACATCTGTCGAACAAAACCTCGTAAAAAACACAGCCAAGGTGATGAAATGAAGCCGGTGCGTGTCTGCGTGCACGTGCGAGCGTGCATGTGTGTGTGTGTGTGTGTGTGTGTGTGTGTGTGTGCGTTGGCAGGCATTAGCAGTAAAATAGTGTTAATCCATGTTGTAGAGTGTCTTCCATTAGGTCGAGTATCAGCCTCTCTGCAGGGAATCAGCTTACTGACAGACACACTTATTCTTTAGTCATCCTCCTGCACACACACACACACACACACACACTGTAGTTGAGGAACTCATACAGCGTAGCTCTGCGTTGAGTAACCACACGTTGCCCCATATATAAATACATCCAAATGCTCTAGCAAAGAGCAAATGAAAACTTAGTGAAGTGTATGTGGCCCCAGGAGAAATTTAAATTCATCCTTTCCACCGTTCTATTATTTTGAGACTTTCTTTACTTTTTTTTTTTCTCCCTCTCCTTCCCTATTACACACGCCATTGTGTTTTATCTAAACCTCTATATTTTCAACACTTTTTTTTCACTCTACAGTCACTTCGCTTCTCTCACACTTTAATGGTGTCGACGGTCTAAACATTACGCGCACAAGATGACCGTTATTTCTTCCTCTCTCTGCGTCTCAGAACCAGCGGGAGCAGAACTACACCGTCTTGAAGACTCGCTCCAACATGATGACGGTGGACGGGCTGAAGCCGGGGACCACCTATGTGTTCAGGGTCAGGGCTCGAACCGACGGGGGCTACGGCAGCTACGGTGGAGAGATTGAACTGGAGACCAGCCACGAAGGTGCAGAGAGAGAGAGAGATCATCATTTGTTCAATTTGACTGAGAGGCTTCGTACTCTGTTTGGTTCTCTGTCTGCGTATTACCATTGTTTCGCTTTTTCTCTGCTCTTTTCTTTTCAACATTTCTCTGAGTTTTATCTCAAAATTGGAGCAAGGCACACTGAAAAAAGTAATAATAAATACCTAATGCTCCTAACAAAACAAAGCCACATAAAGGTGCACAGTGCAGGTGAGTGCTGGTGTAGTGTTGAGTACAGTAAGTGTCTTATTTCTATTTTCAGTCCACCTGCAAATGTAATACCAGTCATCTGAGCACACCAGCATTTCTTTCCCCTCTGTTTTTTTTATTTTATTTCTACAGCCTGTAGAAATCTGTTCTTTATTTAGACAGTGGGAAAGAAGAGAGGGTGGCTCTAGATTCAGTCCCAGGCCAGTGGGGGTATCCATGTTAACTGTGTTGACTGTTATCCATCATGTTTTGTCCTCATCAGCCCCCCACCCCCTCTTACTTTTCTCCTTTTTTTCAACTGTCATCCACTTGCATTATCTCTTCATACATGCTCTAGATTTTCTGTTTTACAGTGCCCATAATGTACTCTTCAGAGTGAGTATTGATTCCCGCCAGGCGGTCCAAATGCCCATAAATCACTTCATGTATGGAACTATGTTATAGATTGTCAGGCACACATTAGCCTGCTAATCGTTCAAATCCATGAAGGTAATTGAAAGCAGGATTTAATGGCATGCTATGGCAATGTGCAACAAATATCTGAAAACAGCGACCAATCACTGCCATCCTGTAGGACACTTGCTTTCTTGAACGTAACAGGAGTACAGCTAATATCATGCCGGGGCCTCGGCTCCCCGTGGAGTCCAGGACCAGGATGGAAATCACTGATCAAGAGTAACACACACACACACACAGGGATCTGACACATTCAGCTGACCCAATAGCAGCCGCATCAAGGTTATCTAATGGGATCAATTTCATCGATAGTTGAAGAAGGGTGTGTGTGTGTGTGTGTAAATGTAATGGGAGGTCAATGCTTATCTGTGCCTGCCTAGGGGCATCCATTTGCCTATACATATATATATATATATAAATGCACACACACACATGTCTGCTCATGCTTAGCTAAGCCAGATAAATGGGGTATTTGTTTTGAGTAATGGCTCGATTGGTGTGGCGTACAAATCGATGCGTCTCTGCAGAAAGTTCTGGGCAGCAGCCTTGTTATGTGGAATGTTAACATATCCATTTGGACGGGGAGGCCGAATGGGAATGGCTTTCACGTCCACTCTCATACTCTCATAGGCAATGTAGCGAGGGAGAGCGCATTTCATCAAGGAGCTTACTTACTATTCCATCCACCTCTCTCTCTCTCTCTCTCTCTCTCTCTCTCTCTCTGGCTCGTTTACGGCTCGCCCTTTTTTTTTCCTTTCCTTCACTCTCTCTCTTTTATCTCCTTTTCTATTGGTATCATATATCATTCTCCCTCGCTCTCTCTCCCTACCGCCACACGCAGTCTCTCACTCTCTCTTTTCCTCACCTTTCTCCTAGAGTCCCCCCTCCATCCTTCAGCCCACTTTCTTCATGAACCCATTGTGTTCCCCTCTGTGTCCCATGTAGACATGTTGGCTATTGGGGATCCCAACCAGTCCACCATCCTGGCCGTGTCCATCGCCGGGGGAATCATCCTCCTCATCTTCCTGGTGACTTGCTTCGTCGTCAGTGGAAGGTAAAATCAAAACTAGGACACACTAACTGGCACACGTGCATGCATGTATGTACACACACAAGACACACACACACACACACACCTTTCGCTTGCACTGTTTCTCTGCCGTCTCTGTGAGATGTTTTATAAAAGATCATATCAATCTCTCTCTCTCATGGGGGGCGTACCCGGTGTGCCAATGGAGGGCCTCCATCTTTGACATTTACACTGCTGCCAAAGCCTAACCAAAGGCTGTGTTATGTTGTGTGTGTTTGAGCCATGTCCTCTATATGATCACACCCTTTGAAGGCTAGGCGGCTGTTACCCGCGCCGTCTAAAAGAAGCCCAAACAAAAGCAAGAGATGGGAGGGGGGAGTGGAAAAGAATGACTATGGTGAGAGGCGAGGAGATGAAAGGATCCGAGTCGGGAGTGGGCTCTTTGGAAGATGGAGAAAGGGAGAGGAGAGGAGAGGAGAGGAGAGGAGAGGAGAGGAGAGGAGAGGAAAAGGTTAGGGGGGATGAAGGAAGAAGAAAGATGGATGACAAGCATCTGTGATTTACCATGCCTGTAAATGAATGTTTCTTCTTTGCGAGCTTGGACTAGATTAGCCACACGCTAACAGCCACATGCATGCACACCATTATTTATTGGCAGGCGCACGCACACACACACTCACATGCATGCACACACTAACGTTACACACACCTAAAAACATTAGTATTGATTGAGGTGATTGCTTATCAGGCTGAGTGCTCTATTCACTATTGACTAGGTGGGATCTAATCAGTGGAGACTGTCCACACACACACACACAAGCAACATTTATATACACACACGCACACACATACACACTAACAAACACACACACACAAGCAAGCATGCATGAATGCACATTCACATTTTCATGAATCAAATCATTTACTCCACACAGACGATGACATGCGCATAAAATAATACTGTGTGTTGAGGTTGAGGTTTTATACAAGCAGCAAGACAAGCCCTTAACTATAATGTGCACATCAAAGTTAGGTGCACACACACACACACACACACACACACGTACCGTCAGCTAATCAGGTTTCACAGGCTGGGGAGGTGTTAACTAGGTTTTACAAGAAGGTCGATGCACTGCCATCAATTTCAGGTCCCTCCCTCTCTCTCTCTCTCTCTCTCTCTCTCTCTCACTCCCTCTCTCTTTCCTTCAGAGGTGGGGAGACGGGAGGAGAGGGTGTTGATTAGTGCTTTCTATCAAAGAACCTCTGAACATCTATCAAAATCTGTGTGTGTGTGTGTGGAGTGTGTACAGTTTGTAACTGGGGAGTGAAGAGGATATCAAAGGCACACTACTTGAGAGACAAGGCGAGGAGAGAGCTGGGGGCAGAAAGATGGACGGAAGCACGGTGAAGCGAGGGAGGGAGAGGGTAAAATGAGAAACTATTAGACGGGCAGTGGGAATGACAGAGAGGAGAGAGGAGAGAGGAGAGAGGAGAGAGGGAGGAAGAACATCTGAAGTACGTTCGCACACTGGAGAGCTAAATGTTGAGATGGGATGAAAGATGGGAGAGAAGGGGCGGGGTTTTGAGCGAGATGGGAGGGAGGGAGTCAGCGGCGCAACGGGAGGAAGGGAGAGGTGCGAGGAGCAAAAGATGAAGGGGTGGATTATGAGTATGCTTGAGAGGGGAGTTGGAAGGGAAGGAGGGATGGTAGGTGGGAAGGGGAGAGTATCATGTTGCACGCTGCAGGCAAGGTTTGGACGAATTGGTAGAGAATGTGAAAAAAGGAGGGATAGATGCACATAGTGTTTCTTCTTACCTCCCTCTCTCTTCATTTATCTCTCTCCCCTCCCTATTAGACCTTTCCTCTTATCTGCCAATCAGCCCTAAGTCCATTCCTCGTTTCACTCCCTTCTCTCGTTTCTCTCTCAGTCTCTCTTACTCTACCTTCTGCCTTCTGTCTTTTCTCTCTCTCTGGTTTTCATTTCCTGTTCCGTTTCTTGAAATTTACATTCAGATGAAAACCCCCGTAGTGCATCGATTTTCGGCGGGGGCCAGTTGAGTGCAGACAAAAAAAATCCAGTTGGGGTTGAAATTGAAACCGGGAGTCAGCCAAGGTTGAAATGTCCAGTAGATTTCCTACCAGACATTTGTAGGGCTTTTCTTTTTTAAACCTAAACGCCGGCTGTTAAAGCCATTTCACCATTTACTTGAAGTTCACTGGACTGGATAGTGGCGGAGGACTTTTTACCTTCACTATGTTTTACAGCTAGTTCATCTATTCCATCCCCCAATTCTGACCACATGTTGAACTTCACGTAGCTGATAAAAGTTTCTATCAGTGAGCCTCATCCTCCCTCACAGAACAGCAGATTATATGAACAATAATCTCTCTCTCTCTCTCTCTCACACACACACACACACACACACACAGCCTTTACTGGCAGGGTATTGAGCGGCCACGCTTCATAAACGGTCTGATTTGCGGGCTGTTCTGTTCTGTTCTGGTTTAATAAAGTGCTGTTCTGCTGTTGTTACTGCGGGAGAGGAAACATGAAAAAACGTCCAAAGCTCCTCAGACGGCACCGCGCTGACAAATCACACCAGTTATTGCTGCGCGTGTGCCATTATTGCCTTGCAAGTGTGTGTGTGTGTGTGTGTGTGAAGTCTGTGCTTTTGTCCTCCTGAGGGGCTTTGGCAGGCTGGCAGGTGGGAGCGATGGGGAGCTAGCTAGCGACTGGCATATCCATGGATTCAGCAGATGGCCTTTCACTCATGAAGCATTTTCCCCTTTGGTCCTCACTTTCTCTCAATCCTTGTTAAACATGTACAGCTTTCTCTGTGTGTGTGTGTGTGTGTGTGTGTGTGTGTGTGTGTAACGATTCCCTAGCCGCGCAACTATCTCCGTCTCCGAATAGCTGTAGGCTTTTGGTTTGATGCCAGATTCCCGTGTATGTGTTGTTCATGTTTTTAATGTGAGAGTTTTTGGTGAGAAGACGGCGAGAAAGTCGCTTTTTTTAAGAGGTCTCATCTGCTGCATGTGTCGAAGTCTGCCTTTACGGAGTTACATCTGTTGTCGGAGTCTGAGATATTCAGCAGGAGGTGAAGGGACACAATCTGTCGAAGAAAAAATCTCGTAAAAAAATCTCCAAATAATAAGCGGCGGTTAATTATATACTTGTCGGTGTTTACTAAGCCGACTCCCTCGCTTGCTGGGTTTTGTTTCCACTGAGGGCAGATCAAGCCAAATAAGATCAGCACGTTGGAAGGCGGCCGATCATTTTTTTAAGAAGCAGAGTTTTGATAAAACGAGAGAGAGAGAGAGAGAGAGGAAGAGAGAGAGAGATATGAAGGAAAGAGAGATGTCACTTCTAATGGCGGCTGATTCCAGCAGGAAGACTTCACACTGTCACTAATAGAGAGCGGGAACAGCCCTGCCTCGTCAACACAATAACATCTCCTGCCTGGTGTGTGTGTGTGTGTGTGTGTGTGTGTGTTTGAGTGCGCAAGCTCTTTTACCTCGGCAGCATCTGTTATGCAGCCTAGGGTTATTCTTAAAACTTAATGACACAAAAGCGGAAGGGAAGGATATAAAGGGAAGCATGCACCGATCGGAGCAGGCTGTGGAGAGAGGGGGGAGGAGGGGGGGAGGTTCAGAGTTTTACAGAGAGAGAGAGAGAGAGAGAGAGAGCTGTAAGAAACCGAAGAACTGCTAAAATAATTGACTGTAAGAAGCCTCGGAGACGGAGAGGGTTTCAAAAACAAAGCAAGGCAGTGAAATGAACACCTACAAATGACGACAGCCGCTCTGAAGTGCACGGAGGAAAAAGTAGACGGTGGGAAAAAAAAAAAAAACATTCGTGTTAATGAACTTGCTTGTTCAGGCTGGGGTGGGATTATGTACCCAATAAGGAGAAAAAACAAATGCAAATCCCCCCAAAAAACAACAACACAAAACAGGAAAAAAAGGAACAAATAATGGACCCGTGGCAGCTATTAGTGCAGTGTGCCAAATGGTGGTGATGTTGAATTTGGCGGAGGGAGAAAAGGAGCCAGTCCATTCTCTTCCCTGCGGGGGGTGTTGGTGTTGGTTTGCTTGATAATAGCACTCATAATGATTTGGCAGCCAAGAGCCTCTGTGTGCACCAATCTAAAACCAAACAGAGGGCTGCATCGGTGTGGGGAAATGTGTGTGTGTGTGTGTGTGTGTGTGTGTGTAATGCCATTATACAGATCCGTACGTGTTGCTAGCATCTCGGTGCTTTGAACCAACGCGGCTAAGCTGTAGGGTGTCGTTGAATACAGCTTTGTCTGCAGAATGCCTAGAAAGTGGCTTACCAACAGTGGAGTTAACAGCAGCGAGTTGCCGCAGGTGCACGACTATTTCACACACACACACACACACTCCATTGCCATTGAGCAGATGTTGCAGCGGGGACGGATGAAATGGCCTCGTAAAACATCAGACTGATTCAAAACTGTTTTGGTTTGGATTTGAAAGTTTGGAGTGCTTTTAAACACACACACACACACACACACACACACACACACTCTAACATCATGACCTAATCATGTTGTATCTGGTGTAGTAACGTCATTAGGGGAATTAGTTTCACACTGATCTGTTAGCGAATATAAAGACACACTTTACTTAATGATGATGATGACACGCTCCTCGCCTCTCTCCTCTCCTCTCTCTCTTTTCTCCCTTTTCCTCCTGTCTCATTTGACCTTTTCACCAGGTTGTTAAAAATTCTGCTACATTATACCAATTACTGTAGCCCAGCTCCAGATCCTCTCATCCTCTGCTGCTCCATCCCCCCTTTCCTTCCCCTTCCTTTCCTTTCCTCTCCTCTCCTCTCCTCTCTCCTTCTTTACCACTCTCTGTAATGAGCGGGCGCTAAATGAAATGTTTCCAAACAGGGTGTTAATGAAACATAGACAGATTTATTAGCCATAACTCTTCAGCTAATCATTTCCCCTTCCTAATAATTAGCCCGGGCTGAGTAAATCTTTTTACACTGTTGGTCAGAGTGTTGAGCCGGTGCCAGACACAGGGAGGAGGGGAGAGAAGGGCCAAAGAAAAAAGGTGTAACTCACTTTGTGTTCCCGGCACGCTCGCTTAGTTCACCCACTTTTTGTCTTCTTGTATTATTATTTTTTGACTCCACAATCATCTCTTGTACGTCCCGTTAGGTAGCTGCATTGCGTTTTCCAGGAGGCTTACTTTTGCTGCGAACTAATGAGAGTAAATTGAAACCATTGATTTGATTCCCAGTATTTATAATTGATTTAATAGCTTGATATTAGATGGAATCACCATTATCATGAGTAATGATGAGACTAGATGCCCACAGCAGGGTGTGCATGCGTGTGTGTGTGTGTGTGCGTTGGTGCATGGAGAAAGGAAGATAGATGTTGTGGTGGTGTGATCAGGTTCATCTAATTGTGGCGTGCAGGAGGGGTGACTAATGATTCACTGATTTCCTTTCCCTCTCCTCTGCTCGTCATTCTGATCAGCAGTGGAAAAAAGAATGAGAGGGGAAATGACAGAAGGAAAGGAAAGGAAAGGGTTAGTGTGTGTGTGTGTGTGTGTGTGTGTGTGTGTGTGTGTGTGTGTGTGTGTGTGTGTGTGTGACCCTCTCTGACTCATCCCTGTCCCTGAGTGTATCAATTTCTCCTCCCCGTCTTCCAGACAGCAGCCTGCCTCTAATCCTATAAAGGATGGCCAGCCATATAAAACAGACTGGACGATACCGAGCGGCTCGCTACTACACACACTATATTAGCACTCTTTGCTTCTCTGGTTAAGATTAGTCCAAGGTTATTCACTCACACACACACACACACACACACACACACACACACACACTCTGTCTCGCTCTCTTCATCTCTCACACATATCCACGTCCACACACAACGTCTCTCTGGGCATGTTGAAACGGAGGTGTCGCTGTGTGTCGTGTCCCTCTTTGTTTCAAGGTTATTTCCCCATCCATATTTACTGAAGTCATTCTCTAACCTTTCTGTCTTCATAGTGCTACATCAAGCCTTTTATTCTGTTTGGCCAAAGGTTCCCCTCATTTGATCTCGTCTTCTGCCTCTCTCTTTTTCTCTCTGTTTTCATCCTCTTGTTCTTTCCCATCCCTTTCATTCTCTCCTCCCCCTTTTCTCTCTGTCTGTCAGTGCTCTCGCTCTCTCTTCCTCCTCCATTCTCCTCCCCGGCCACACTTTCCTTCCTTTCTTTCTTCCTTTCCTGTCTCTCCTCTCCCTCTCTCTGGTCCTGACAGGGGCTCTGGTGGCTCAATGGATTGCAGTCAGTGCTGGTTGGTTAATGCATGCCAGAGCACCTGAGTCAACCATGCTGCAAAACTGTCCAGCCTGACAAGTGATTCAGTTTCGTTTTCAGTCAAATACATTGAGATAAATGAGCTTATTTCATTACATTGCATCCTATTGTATCCATCCCTTGAAACAAATGATGCTTTCCTGAATGAACTCATCACTCCACACTCAAGATAATGTAATTAACTTCTTGATACAGATGGAAAACAAATGTGAGCTGAACAGACAGTAAACAACATGAAATTACTTGTTTAGATGGGGTTTTTTTTGTAGTGTGGTGCTCCAGTTAACGGGTTACCTCTTCTGGGAGCCTGGTGCTCTGAACTCACTAGAGGTGGAGTAGGCTGGATGAAAACTATTTTTTATCCATATTTGTATTCCAAAACTACTTCAATAACTGTAATTGATAAAAGTGGTAAGTTTTAGTTGTCAGAGGAAGTACAAGGAAGTTAGAGGAAATCAGCACAACCCAGTGCTGTGGCTCTCTCTCACGAGCGAACAGCCTGGAGTCAGGCTCAGGGGGGAAACCAGGACTCTGCCGTAGTGCAGCAGGAGAGCCCAAGGAACAGGCCCGGGACTAGGCTGTCAGCCAATGGGAGAAGGAGGGGGGCTGCTTTGTTACACATTCTCTAAACCGTAACAATATTATATCACAGGCGTGATGCACACTGAGTCATTTGAGGACACTGTGCTTGTGGACATAAAGGGACATGGGCCACCTGCATACTGTGCTGTGTCGTAGCTACCAGCCAGTCTGATCATGCAGTCCCTACAACTGCTTGCATGAGCATGGCTGTAACGCTACCAGAGTGAAGGGGTCCAATTCCCACTGGGGCCAACCATGCTAAAAATGGTTGCACTAATTGTACTGTGAGATGATGAAAAAGTCCACAAAATGTTTGACTATTTTCGTCCTATTTTCTTCCCCCCGTGCTGCACACAACACACACACCTCTGCAGCAGAGACACCCAGCATATTTTCTATCAAGCTGTATGAACTGTGATGAAATGTAGAGAGCGACATTGAAAATTCAGAAAAAAAAAAATCCAAATACTAATGATGATTTTTGAGTGTGGGAGACGTAAACTGGAGCTAAACACAGAAATGCAGGTATTTTTTTAAACTCCTCCTTCATTTTGTTGCTGTTGGCTGAAACCAAACCCAAAATGTTTCCTTCCACTTGAGTTATAAAACATTTAAAAAAATCACCGACTTCGGAGTTACAAGGTCACGTGACAACATCGATTTGCTTTACTGCTGCCTGGGCCTCCTCTCCTCCGGTTTGCGATCCCAGTGTGGTTAAGAGTCAAGACGCTGTCCTGCAGCTCTCCTGCAGACTGACACTCACTCACTCTCATCTGCTCTTCATCTGTCTATCCAATCTTTTTCTACTCGCTTGTTCTCTCTCTCTGCTCGAGGGGGGAAGCCATGTGCCGATATTCCTCCTTCTCCTGGCTCTTGCCTGGAGCCAGTATTCAACGTTCCTCCTCTTTTCTCCTGTTCTTCTCTGTTGCACATGCAGTCATTGTCCCTAGTGTAAACCTCTCTCACTCTCTCTTTAATTCGCTCTCTCCTCTGCATGCTCCATCCCTCCTGTTTCTATCCATCTATCCCTCCCCTTCTTTCCTCGCTCTTCCCCTCCATCTGATTGCTTGTTAGTTAGTATGCAGGCACGGACCCCCATTGTGTGTTCTTGCCTGTCAGCACTCTCCTTTCTCCATCTCTCTCTCTCTCTCTCTCTCTCTCTCTCTCTCCAGTTCCTAGTGGACACTCTTGCTATCAAAGAACAACACAGCGCAGAAGAAAGAGAGGACAGGGCCTGCTGTGAGAGAGATGGATAGATGCAGGGAGAAAGAGAAAGGGAGGGGCAGAGAGAGAGGAGGTCTTGAATGAGGGAACGCGTTCACTTAAAGACTTTCACTTAGAGAGAGAATAGAAAAAACGTTGGATAAAGGACGGCAAGAGAGAGAGGAGGAGAGGAAGAAATGGAGAACAATTGAAAGAGAAAAGAGAGAGGGGGGGGGTACGGCGATGATAATATATGGATGGAGCTCTACAAAGGTGGAGGCTTGCTAGCAGAATGACAAATGGGTCTCGAGTGACAGAGTATTATATTAAAAACTAAATTGATATGCAAATGTAGAGTGTGGCTTTGGGAGGACAGGGATAGCCTGGTGTTCTGGTGTCATCACTGGAGTGGAACAGAGGGGGGGAGAGAGAGAGAGAGAGAGATAGGGCTATAGCAGTCCATTACTGTGTGTGTATACTGTGTGTCCTCATGTCTATACATACGTGCTCCTGTGTGTGAGGAACAACAGAGTCTAGTTACATTGGATGGGAGCTGAATGGAGCGGTGGTTTCCTCACGGGGGCCAGAGAGCTCCAGCATCACATATAGAGCAGCAGCTGGCCGCAGGGTCTCGGCAATGCAGGACCACCATACAGTCTGTCTACGAGGGTTCATACCGTAAAGCACCGTAACATACCTGTGCCGTCCCACGTTGGTTTGTATGTTGTCCTCCGAACTACAGTACCATGATCAGTCAGGTTCACTTCAGTTCACTCCTGGCTGAAACGTTGGTCAGATGTTCTTATGTTTAAGGTATTAAATGAGAAATATGAATAGAATATGTTTATTTCAATCACACACACACACACACACACACACACACACACACACACACACAGCTGCCAGGGGGAAACAGAAGCCATGTCAGGTTTTGTGCCATGTTTAAGACTGCAGCGCTAATGATTCATGACACTTCTAACTGGAGAGGAGAAATGAGTCGCTCTGTAATTACTATGGAAATGTGTTCATTTCCCATCAGACACACACACACACACACACACACACACACACACACACACACACATACACACCCACACACTTACACAGCTACACCTAGTAGGGATGGGGAAGTGTTTGGTGTTTTGCAGCAGGTGCATGCTTGTGTGTGTGTGTGCGTGTGTGTGTGTGTGTGTGTGTGTGTGTGTGTGTGTGTGCGTGTGTGTGTGTACCCCCATGGGAATATCGCAGTAGGAGCAGAGGTGTGACCTCATGTCCCCGTTCCCCATATGCTCTAAACACATGCCCCCAGGCGCTGTGTATGTGTGTGTGTGTGTGTCAAGGGGGTAATGATAGTCCCTTGGTGTAGTTCTGGCTTGAGCCCAGCTGATAACCAGGTGGGGCCAACACCCCCCCACCCCCCCACCCCATACGACCTCTCTGCCCCACCCTGGTTAGACTACTACCCTCTAACTTCCCTCCCTCCAGTCTCTGCCTTAGACCTATTGTGTGTGTGTGTGTGTGTGTGTGTGTGTGTGTGTCTGGGGTATGCCATGCATTCAGCTGTGTAAAATCAACACTAGGATTAAACACTGAATGACTCCCATATTTACTGAGCCTAACAAGACCCCGCCCTTCTCCATTTCTGTCCCAACTCCTTCTCTTGTTATTCCAGTATTCCTCTTTTTTTTCCCTCTTTTTCTCAGTTCTCCTTGTTCTCACTGTGTTCCTTCTCTCCATCCCTCCCTTCTATTAAATCTTAACCATGTCCTCCACCAGCCCCTCCCTTAAGTCACATATATATACTGCAGAGTTCCCAGTTTCTCTTGGATCTCAGCCCAAATCAATTGCACTCGCAGTGGACGGACGTTAGACCGACTGGTCTGGATAGGGCCGCACGACGCGCCGCTACCTGCGCAACGCGGGAGGAGAGGAAGAGGAAAGAGAAGGAATGAACCGGCAGGCAAAGGGAAGAGGGAGAGGGAGAGGGGAGAGGGGCAGAGAGGGAAATGATTTACAAAGAAGAATGGACGGCGGAGAGGAGAGGAGACAAAGGAGCCTTGCAGTATTTATGTGGTGTTTAGTGCCAAGTGATGTGGAACTGCAGTTTACATTTATTACATTTATGTTTTTGGCCTAAAATGTTGGTGTTGGATTTAAAAGGGCAGTAAATCTCAGAGACAGGGTTATGTGTGATGAGGGCTGGTAAACACCAACATATGCCCCCCCCCCCCCACCACCACCACCACCCCCCGCAAGGCCTTTAAAACACAACGGTTAAACACTTCCTCGCAGCTGGACAATGGGGTTGGCCTGATCAATTCATCAATAATTTATATTGATCGCTGGATTGACTTGCGCTGTGTGTGTGTGTGTGTGTGTGTGTGTGTGTGTGTGTGTGTGTGCATGGGGAGTGAAGAAAGGAGGTTAGATGTGTGTTTGTGAGCCATGGTAGTGTTGGAAGCAGTGGTTAATGGCCAGAGGGGTTCATAGACGGGTGAAGAGGAGTGTGTTAACGCATGGATCTGTTTGAACTTTTATAGGACACACACACACACACACACACACACACACACACACACACACACAACAGAGATGGAGAGGTAAAACTCCCAGGCAGAAGCAGAGAAAAAGAGGAATAGTCCTTCAGGCTGTGCAGAGACAAAAGGGAGTATAGTCTGTACTGTACTACCCATTGGCTGTTCACGGTGTAGCATGGGACTCCAGGAAATATAATAGATTGACTTTAGCACAGACTAGTACACACTATAGTACATGGGCATTCGAGGGTAAAGCAACTGGTATCTGCAGGGGTGTAAATACACTCAGGGAATTTCTACAGGTTCATAACCCTGCTGTGTGTTTTCTTTCAGGCACTGTGGATATATCAAAGCCAAACAGGACCCTGATGAAGAGAAGATGCAATTCCAGCATGGCCGAGGTAAACACAAACACACACACACACACACACACACACACACTCTCCCTTTTGTTGCTATCAAACACATCACACAGAGCCTGTTATCATGAGCTGTTGTTGTTCAGGATCATTCCATTATGATGGATAATGCTAACATAATTGTTTTGTTTTGTCTTTGAGCTCACTTTTTTTTTCTCTCACACACACACACACATATTATAGGTGGGAGTACAATTTTGCTTTGACAAAGTGTGCGCCCACGTACAATGAATCACTGCTTTTGTTTAAGTGGCCTCCTCTAAGCCAGAGGCAGTCGGTTGAATGCCTCCGTTTTAAAAAAGCACTATAAAATGACAGCACCCTGAAGTGGATGTTTGTTTATTCACATGTAAGACTCTTTATTTTTGTTTTGCGTATCTTCAATCTTCAATCTTTTGTCTTGCTCAGAATCAGCACACAGCTACAGAGGTGTACGGCTTTGTGCCGTTCTCAAATTAAAACCTCTCTCACAGTACGATCGCTTGCATGGAAGTGATACACCATCTCCAACAAATAGTGACGGTTTTAAAAATGTTTTTCTTCAATGATACAATGGATTTTGAATGGATTTACTTACAGCGCAATCGTGGCAATTTACTACTCAAGTAACAAAGTGACCTTGAGCAAAACAGGACCAACATTTTTTTCTCTTTCTCTCTTCCTTTCTCCATCCTGCAGTGAAACTTCCAGGCAGTAGGACCTACATCCATCCCCACACCTATGAAGACCCCAACCAGGCCGTCAGGGACTTTGCCAAAGAGATCGATGCCTCCAGTATCCGCATAGAAAGAGTCATTGGAGCGGGTGAGTTGGCGATATAGTTGCAGTGTATTGATAATTCCTCAAAAATAGTATTCAGTCAGAACAATCTGGATATAGGAGCTTATGGAACGAACATTGGGGACACGATTACATGGCTATTCATCACTTGTGTTAGCCAGTGAGGTTCATGGTGGGTTTTCACATCTGCGTGTATAGGAGAATTTGGCGAGGTGTGTAGCGGCCGGCTGCGCGTCCAGGGAAAGAGGGAGATCTACGTGGCCATCAAGAGCCTGAAGGCGGGATACTCCGACAAGCAGAGGAGGGACTTCCTGTCCGAGGCCTCCATCATGGGACAGTTTGACCATCCGAACATCATCAGGCTGGAGGGCGTGGTCACCAGATGTGAGTGATGGAGAAGAACCTTACTTCATCCTCCTTCTTTCCTC